>QKYT01000167.1:186401-198948 GCA_003550305.1 Glomus cerebriforme | reverse complement strand
TTCACAGGAATTTTTAGGACTTTTCCTGATAATTCCCTTAGTTTGTAAGCGCCATTTCCAATTACATTATGGATGTAATACGGTCCTTTCCATTTGGGGCTTAATTTNTCAGACCATTGCTTATCTAGAGTAGCACGATAGTATAAGACTTGATCACCAATCTTAAATCTGATTTCCTTTTTTAATTTCTTATCATGGAAATCCTTTTGTTTTTATTGCTCAGATTTGATCTGCTGTTGCACATTATTTCTAACATCCGATAGGTGCTTCACTTGATGATCTATGTGCTCGATTAGGTTAGATTCCTCCTTCATTTCTGTACTATCGGTGGGCAATTTTGCTTCCCTCCCATACACAAGGAAAAATGGAGAAATTTTTGTGATTGAATGTGCACTAGTACGATAAGCAAAAAGAACAGGGGTTATAAACTTATCCCAATCATTTAAATGATTGGTGGCTATTCGTGAAAGGGCTTCTATTAACGTTCTATTAAATCTTTCTACAAGTCCATTGGTCTGTGGATGATAAGAAGTTGACATTAAGTATGTAATTTCGAATTTCTTTAATAATCCTTTCAAAAGCTGATTATTAAAATGAGTTCCTCGATCAGTTAGAATTTTTTTAGGACAACCGTGATGACAAATAATACTTTCATAAACAAATGTCACAGTTTCTTGTGCGGTGGCTTCTTTTACAGGTTTTGCTTCTGGCCATTTTGTCATGTAATCCATAGCAACGATGATATATTTGTTTTCTTGAGAGGTTACATTCAAAGGTCCTACATAATCAATTCCAATTTGATAAAAAGATGCTCCAATTGGAATTGGATGTAAGGGTTCCTGTCGCTTTGATTTTCCTCTTCTTTGACATGCGTCACATGACTCTACATAAGTGCTTATATCTTGGAACATCTGGGGCCAAAAGAATCGCTTCGATATGGATTGTACGATTCTTTTTTGTTAATAAAGAAAAAAAATATTTTAAATTTTGAGAAGAAAAAAAAAAGAACGAAGAAACAACAGATTATATAGACAAAACTAGTTCAAAATATACACTCTATTAAAACATATCATTTTTCACTTTAGATATGAGTGTTAAAAGTTCATCTTCTAATAGAGTTTTAAGAAGCTCGAGCAATAATTTTACAAAAAATCAAAACATAAACCAAAGTTCCTCCCAACAAGTAGTAAATCCGCCCAACCAAAATATAGAAGACTTGTACGAACAGAACACAATGGAAATTGATAACGTAACAGAGGATAATATCATCTTACAAGATATTCCTCAAAACTCTTCTTCTTCTTCTACTCCCGTTCCTTCAAATAATAATACTCTTAATAATATTATTAATAATACTATTAAAACTATGCGGCACTATGAGAATATTGAACAACCAACCGTAGATGACTCAATCCACGCGACGCATAATAATAACACGCCCACATCCAACTCAATCAAAGGAAAAACAAAATCTCACATGATAACAACCTAAACAAGGAAGTCCTTCAGGCAGTCTCGATAAACAAATGAGATTTCAACAAAGTATCTAATCCTAATATAGTACGACAAAATATACCCCTGAATACTACAGAACCAATTAACTCTCATCTACAACAACAAACAATCGATCATGATATAATCAACATATCAGACATAGTACTAAACGCTAATCAAAATCAATACATTGCTTTTTCATCGCTTAATTCTTTTTCTGAATCCACGATCTCAGAAATCAAATTAGCAATTCGTAAAACATTCAACAAAAGATTCCCAGATGCATTTGAAGGTTACTTAGAAATTCAAAATTTCAAAGGTACAAAAATTATTAAAATAGTTTTTAATAACAAAACCATTAGGAATAGCCTATATGGTACATTTATTAAGGAACTCAACACGTGTTTTTATAAATACGAACAAGCACACCTTTTATCGGTTATAGAACCGTTATTAGAACACAAAAGACTTAATACAGTCAGAATCTTAGACATTCCGCATACAATTGAAACTCAAACCTTTTTGGATATAGTAGAATCCAAATTAGGAAAGATCAACTCATACGAAGAAATCATCAGAAAATCCTCAAATCAGAATAAAACGTTCAAGAATAAAGATAACAAAAAATCTTATTTCAAGCAATTCAAAATAGAATTCGCTTCTTTCGATACAATAGAAAAAATTATTAATGAAGACATTTGGACTATAATCCACGAAAATGCATGTTTCAGATTAGTCCCTAATAATAACAAAGCAGACGAATATATTCGCCATACCCAATGTTGCTACAAAATCACAGGCATCCCAGTCAACTTAACACTAAACACTTTAAAACCCTTCCTTAATAAAATTCAAGCACGAACTTGCATCTTTACACATACACATCCAAGAAGGTTAACCAAAGTTGCATACGTTTATTTAGATATTCAAAACTATGTAAACAAAAACAGATCAGCCAAATTATTTAACTCGAACATATATGTATTACTTCCTAATACTGTATGTTGCACAGTATGCAGATCGTCCACGCATACTCACAATTCTTGTTCAGAAGCTCCCAATTTACAAGAAACCTTAAAACGTTTAGATCATCAAATTCCTCTGTCAACTGACGATTGGAACAATCGATATGGACAGGTTATACAAAAAAACCTTAGATATCAACGTCAAGATCAATCTTCAACAAATAAAACAACCACATATAACCCACCTAAAGGACATAAAGGTTCTCCACCCAACCAAAGACCACAGAATTACAACAACAACCAATCTCCAGCTAACAATCATTATAATAAAGAAATAGAAGAATTAAGAAAAATCATAGAACAACAAAATCGTACAATCACAAAACTTACCAATATGGTCGAATCGCTCAACTCAAAATTGATTGACAACACCAAAGAACTAATAACCATCAATGAACAACAAATACAAAGTAACATAAAATCTGATATAGTTATTAACAAACTAGATGACTTTATCAATACTTCATCTACCTTAAATACTAATGGTAAACAGCAATTTTCTCCAAGAAGAAAATGAAGATTCAATTCCCCACCCAAAGACAATCGTTCAGATTCAGACAAAATACGAAAGTCTTTGAAAAACTTTATATCTTCACCACAATCATCCTACCAAACAGATACGGCTTCCAACTTCGGTTCACTAAATACTGTAATCTCAACCTTTAACGATATACCTACGTTTAATAACTCCCATAAAAATATTCCAAACGACAATGAATACTTTTCAACAGGTATCTTATCAGACGATAATGAAACATCTACAACAAACGATCCATCTCACCATGATAACTTCAATAATGATCACAACAATAAAAAACTACCGAATAACCAACAACGTCAACAACCCACCTCTTGGAATTCCCTAAGTGCATGGATTGGCCCCAACAATCAATAAATCATCATCTCGATATAATAATCAATATTCAATATGAATTTACAACCAAATTCTAATGATATATTATATAATAACCTTATTTCGAATGATTATACCGACACCGTTAAAAGGACTACCCCATTGCATGATACTAATCCAACTCAAATAGATTTAACCCACACCAGTACCCCCATTAATAATCTTAACCCTACCGATTCCCTAAATAATTATCAAAATTCTAATACAAAAATAACTAACAAAAAGAGAAATTATTCCTCAAAAAAATCTTTTAGAAATTCTCTCCACTCTATCAATAACATCAACGGTCCTAACGATCCACTATCGATGGAACAAATAAATATTGAAACACTCAACATTAGAAGAGACTACCAAAACAAACTAAACGACATAGACAATTTAATCAGCATGCACGACCTGGATATCCTAAGCCTCACAGAGACAGGACTTCACTCATCAAATAAAATATATAACAAAGCACGTTCTATCACTAACGTTAATAATAACCTTAATTACAATTATTTTACTTTACACGATAACACAGGCTCAACAAAAGGTTCTGGTACCTCTCTGATTCTTAAAGAATCGCTTTTTAATCATGTAATCGCCCACTCTTCTTTTAAAGGAAGAGTACTACATGTAGATTTACTTTACCGAAGAAAACAAATGATTCGAATAATCAGCGTTTACCTCCCAGCAGGGAATAGCAAAAAACACCAAACATTAACGACTGATATTCATAATCACCTTAATTCCCTGATGAACACTTCTTCAAATTATTCCTTTATTATTTTAGGAGATTTCAATGTAGACCCAAAAAATAAACTTCCGCCTCCTACAACTACTAATAATGAATGGCCTGACGATGACAACGAAGAAGATACACAACATATCACAAAACAACATATAAACAAATGACACATTTTACACAATATCAAATTGAAGGGATTATTAGACATTCAACACACATTAATCCCTAATTTAGAACTAACATTTTTCCACTGTAACAAAATTTACTCTTCAAGAATTGATTTAATTTTCATATCTCAGGAATTATTTGACCACGTCCTAAACACTAACAACTATAAACTTTCAGAAGAAGAATTTAATACTGACCATAACCTTCTAACCATATCAATAGATAAACAATTCTTCAACATCCTATATAACCATAATCAATTTATATCCCCCCAAAAACAGATTTTATTGATTACAAAAAACTAACGAAAGAGAATTGGAACGAATATACCTCAATAACTGACCAAATCGTTAAAGATAACTGGCAACTTTACATCAATAATGATAATCTTAATTTAGACACCATCAACAAGATCAATAGAGCTTACAACGACATAGAATACATTATCAGTCAATCGAAATCTAAAGGCCTCCCTTGGACTAAAGCCCACGTCTATCAAAATCACAAATATCCAATTAACATACGACAATTAAATAACAAAATAATAGAACTGACTTACAGCTCAAACAAATTTAGAGAAAATTACCTTTTATCCCTATTTGGCCATACTAACATTCTATCAATCACAGAATCAGAATGGATGGATAATTGGTTTCCCTCATGGCCTCAAACAAAAAGATCACTAGATAATATCCACCTTCTCATTACTGATTTTCCCACCCTGAACTGGCCTAGTATAGTGCTCCCCCCAAATTTCGAACACATCAAAACACAATTAAAATCAACAATAAAATCGTTAAAAATCACTCGTGACAAACTCAAATCAGAATACGATAATGAAAGAATGGAATTTTATATCCAACGAAGAATCACTGATCTAATGGATAATCAACGAAGAATGATTAATTCCTTATTAAACAGAACTCCAAAAATAATTACTCTTGACAAACTTCAATACGTGGATGACAACCAAGAAACCATATTCACAACTGACCATAATACAATTGAACACCTTGCTATCTCACATTACCAAACTCTAGGGAATCCTAATGCTAATCAGATTAATAACTTCACGAACACCTCTGACCTTCCTCAGAATTGGCAACACATATTTCAACTGGCAGATCATGTTCGATCCCAATGGTTCAATAATATTACCAACCCAATTACTGAATTAGAATTCAATAATATAATCCACACTTGTCCTATTAACAAAGCAGCAGGAAAATCAAAAATTAAATATGAAGATATTAAACATGCTCATTCTTCACTGAAACTACTAATCATCAAATTCTTTAATAACATTCTCAATTCTCAAATTTATCCAACAGCATGGTTTCAAGCATTACTTTTTCCAATCCCAAAACCTAAACCCTTCAAAGGACTACTCAATAATACACGTCCCATCATTTTATTAGAAACTCTTAGAAAAATTTTCGTCAAAATTATTTCGACACGTTTGAATAATATTTTATCCCACCATCCAATTTTACAATTCAACAACCGCGCCAGTTTATAAGACCAATCCACCTTCGAACTGATCCAAATGATCAATCATATCATAGAACAATCTAATTTACAAAAGATTCCCCTCTGGATTGGCATACAAGACCTGAGCAAAGCATACGATCAGGTCAACATATCATTATTACGCCTTGCTTTATCCAGAATCAAAATTCCTTTCCCCATATCCTCTCTAATTATCAAATTATTTACCGACAGAACTAATGAAATTATTCTTCCAAATAGACTTTCTGCCCCTTTTTCGGTCCTACAAGGAATTGATCAAGGAGAGGTGATCTCTCCATTACTTTGGATCATCTATTACGATTCTATGTTCAAAATGATAAATGATCTTCAACACCTCAACTTTATAATTCCCAAAACGAAAATAAAAGATATTAAATCACCGCATTCAGATATTATTACAGAATTTAATCTTAAAGTAATCGGTTATCTGGACGACACTACGTGGTTCGCTCACTCTAAAGAACACCTAGAAGAATACCTCAACATTTCCAACGAGTTCTACTCTTTCGCGAACATACAAATTAATCTCGATAAATATGAAGTAATTTCAAACGTTAAAGAATTTCAAAATAAATCCTTAACGTTCAACATCAATAACAAAATTATTAATATCACCACCGCGTCCAAAAATGAAGGCAAACGTATACTTGGAGTCTATGTGAATGGTAANAACCGATCGAAACCCACAATCAATAAAGTAAAACAGTCTATCAACGAATTTGTGCACCAACTGAGAGGAAAATGCTTACTCAACCAACATTTAACCTATTTAACTAACAAAGTCCTTCTTCCCAAATTAGAATACATTCTACAAACATGTGTCTTATCAGAAAATTTATGCGACTCCCTTTTTATTCCTATTAGAAAACTTTTCAAANACACCCTAAAAATTCCNGCTTCTACACCTAATACCATAACTCACAATCNGCTGTTCCCTTCGATCAACAATTTGAAATCCTTACAGTTACAGAAACATTTATCACAAATTANTTGTCTACTTAATAACCCTGATCTTAAACAAATAGTCATTCAAAATATAATAGATACACAGTACTTTTATTGGTATCCTAGCTTTCCTGATCACACAATAATTAATATTTTTCGGCCAACAATGCCATTAACGCCATATTTCACTAAATGTGCAAAATTATTTGCCTCATACCATATTTCTATTCACACAAATTTAGACACTAACATCCTTGTTGGAAGCACACCTATTATATCATTTTATNCAGATTTTAATAATGAAGATATTAACTCACTCCGCACTAAACGCGTAATTTTCGCCGATCAAGTTACTTCTCCGGACGGCCAATATCTTTTACGATATAAAGAAATAGATATCGCAAACCCGCAAGGACCAATGCCCAACTGGTATAAAAAGCTAGCCTCAGAATGCGCCTATGGTCCAAATCAGAAACTCCTGTCACCGTTAACTATCCCGAACATCACCCTACTACATTCGAGCCCAATCCCCAATGATCCTACGCAATTTTATTACCNTCCTAAAAGGAAAATATGGGTCTCTTACTGGGACCCAACAATTAATAACATAGTGGTTGGCAGAATCATTGAAATCAACAACCCCAGCNACGGAATCTCTACAGCACATATTGAACACTGGATATATTCCNCTANGGAAACAGACCTCATCCATACCACTCCCAAACAATATGTTCCGGTCTTTACTCCTTGCAACAACTGCCGATATCACACCTATTTTTATAGAGATTTANGACCCAAATGTGTTGNCTGGACACAATTACACAATCTCAATAGAATTCATGTTCGTGACAAAAATTATAATCCTTACTCTACTAATAGAATTACCTTTAAACATTATATTATCACAATGGATNCCCATCACACCTTAAGGGTTAAAGCCTTTAATTTCTACAAACAGAATTCCATGCTTCATAATGCAACCCCGTTGACAGACATTAATCCTAATTTCTCGTTACNAACACACATTTTTCCAGCTTCTAATCCTACAAATGATGATGTTATTATCGATCCTTTTATTCAAAACTGTTTTATAGGATGCCCAGACANAATTCGCAGACTCAGTGAAATTAAAACTCAACATCTACAAGCCACTTCATTCAATTTTTTTACNGACGGATCAGTTAAATCCCTCACAAAACACGACTGTCGCATCAGCTTTGGGTGGATCGAAACTGAAGCGTCATTGCATACGACCTCCTTTTTAGGACAAACAACACATTTGCCATCAGTCACAAAAGCAGAAACTATGGCAATTTTCACTGCTATCCTTACTACACCGCCCAATTCATCNATCACTATTAATACTGATTCAGCTAACTTTATTAACACTTATAATTCTTTTATTGTCTCAAAATTATCCTATAGGAAAAAACTCAAACAAAATAACTATTTACTTTGGTTCACATTAGATTCATACATTTCTACAAATAATCTTTCTATTACCCTTATTAAAGTTAAATCCCACTCCAATAATATTTCCCATGATATGGCNGACACCCTGGCGAATCAAGGATGCACGCTACCCGCACCTATTATCATTAATCCAAGATCTATCACTACCTCTATAGGCAACCTGACTTGGAATAACCTCGGCATNATAGATAAAAATTTAAGGCGATGGGGCCGTTCTCTTTCGAACGCTAAACTCTTTAACCAATTTTTATCTCAATNGGTCACNGATTCCATTACAAAAGTATCAAAAATTCANCTTATCGACTTCAGGATGACTCAACTCTGGTTCCACTATATTCCTGATCATCTTAGATCAAGCTTAAATCTCAATTCATATCAAGGCAATAAAATCAAAGCCGCTACCTTCTCCCTCGCAACAGGCTCTACTCAACAGTTGTATTACCCTAATCTTTATCNNGCAGAAANACTTCTTTGTCCTTTATGTCATACAGAACCTGACTCTAATGATCATCTAGGAAATTGTAACAGCTANANGAATGATTTGAATCTGTTAATTCAGAAATATCNTTCAAACCTTATCNATATTATTACNAATCAATTATTTTCACGTAATAAACATTCCNGCCTTGTCTCCATGGTCAACGCTTCTCCGTTATTCAAAAACGTTCACACCTCCCTTCTTCAGGACTCCCATCCTTTATTACTTTTAATTCATTCATATGCCCCAATTTTATTAACNGATTTATTTACCNCGATTTTTGGATCCTTCAAACATTCATCACCTCACATTCTGTCCTTCATCTCCTCTTTCCTATCAGACATATTCAAATTAATTTGGACACNTCGCGCCGTCAAACATAAAGAATTGGAAAAATCCCTGAATATCTCAAAACGTGACAAAATATACTATCGTGACCTCCACTCACGTGACTCTTCTCAATGCATGTCCCATCAGGTGACTCGTCACNACAAAAATGACACTTCAAATAAACTCATTAATGATAATGCTTGGTTATTATGGGTATCNAGCAACTTCCTTCATTCAGGCAATTGGTACCTACATCGTGATTTCTACAATTATTTTTCTTCTCTCAATATTTTATATATAGAACAATTTTATTATTTTAGTTCATATTTTCATTTAAATGTCTCTGATTTTTCTTCTTTTCCCTTATCGTTGAATTAGTAGCTAATGCTCCCCCTTGTTATTTGGCAGCCAGCAGTCAGGACCTTAAGTCTAGACATAGCNGCAGCGTAGCATATATTTTATATAGAGTCTTTACTTTATTTTATATAACTTACCTGTTGTTTTGCTGTTCTTCGATAAAAATAAAAATAAAAAAAATAAAAACAAAAGAATCGTTTCTTCATTTTATCCATCATTCTATCTTTAGAGGCGTGTGCGGCTGTGGGATCATTATGGAACATATAAAGTACAGGGTCCATNTCATATTTTTGAACTACTTTAACTAAATTGTTCTGATTATTTCAGTCCTTTTTGAATAATAAATTGTTCTTGACTAAATAATGTTTTGATTNGTTGACTAATTGTTTTTGCTGTGCTTCACTAAAATCTAAGGGAAATGTACTATTACTAATATAATTTAATAAATTATGATAATGTTGGGTATCCATNTTAATTGGCNGTTCATCACAATGTGAACGCTTTAGCTTTCACCATAAAAGAAATAACTAAATAAAATATAATATATAAAATAAATAAAATAAATGAAACTAAATGAAACAAAAAAAAAATGTTGACTAAAAAGAAACTTAATCTAACTCAGTGACAATGGGTTCAAGGGAAGGGGTATAGATGGGTAAATTATTGTAGAGACGTTCTAGAAGTCTCAAATATACGACTGCATTTTCACGTTGGACTAGAATGGGTTCTTTCCACCATGGTACGTTGACTAAAAATCTTGGGTCCATATCTGGATGAAGATGTCCGGGGGCAAAACTCCAAATACAACGGTGATAAAGAGTACCATAAATTAAGTTTTTCTTACATAATTTACAGTAAGTGTGTATATGATGATTTTTAGTATCACAGTCCCAAGTACACTTGCTTCCTTCTCAGGTTATTGGTTGACCCGCTATAACTTGCTTGATCTGAATAGCAGTATGATAGATTTGCTCAATGTCTTCCCTAGTAAAGTTTCCTGCAGGGGTTTCCATATCATACATTTCTATCCCTTTGCTTCATTCTGAGGTGGTAGTGCCATCATTGGAATGATATTCCCATTCGATCTCACTTTCATTTTCCTCAATCCATCTTGGGTCCCATCCATTATTGTGATCTTGCTGATATTCTTCAGTATTAATAAACAAAACTTCTGGTTCACAAGTGCAGATGATATATCCACAGCATGGGTAAGACTCAGGGATAGTTAACGGCATGAACTTCTCACTTTTATCTTCTGAGAATTCACTATTACTTTCATATGGGATCTTTTGATAGGGAGTGAGTCATCTTCGCTTATTACTTCTGACTAAAGCCATTGATGAGGATTCGACTTCAGGTTCATCTTCTTCTGTGTCTGCGTCATAGGTAATGACTAAGAAACACTCGTTTTCTTCCTCTTGGTCAGTTTGATCATCATACATGCGAGATAATGCATCTGCATTAGCATTATGTTTTCCTGGGCGGTGTTCAATGGTAAAATTATATTGTTGAAGTTCCATGATCTAACGTGCTCATCTACCCTTAGGCATTTTAGAAGTTTTTAACCACTTAAGTGCTGAGTGATCTGTTACAATTGAGAAGGGTCGACTTAAATAGTGGTGAAAATGTTTGACTGCCCATACAATTGCAAGACATTCCAAGTCTATAATAGGATAGTTTTCTTCTGCTTTATTGGTAGTTTGACTGGCGTAGGCAACTACACACTCTTGTCCATTAACTTTTTGTGATAATACAGCTCCAAGTCCAAACTTGCAAGCATCAGTGTATAAGGTAAAAGGTTGCTCAAAGTTGGGATATTGTAAAATAGGTGCTTTGATGAGCCTTTCCTTGAGTCGGTTGAAGGCAACTTGTTGTTTTTCAGTCCACTGGAAGGGTATTTCCTTCTTAAGTAACATGGTCAATGGCTTAGCGTGGCGGGCGAAATCTTTGATAAATTTTTGGTAATAACCAAAAAGTCCAAGTGCAGCTCGAAGTTGAGTTAAGGTCTTGGGAATAGGAAAGCTTTTTACTTTTTCTATCTTTTCAGGGTCTGGGTGGATACTTCCTTGTCCTACTATATGTCCTAAAAAGGAGAGGAACGGATAGCAAAAGTGACATTTTTCAACTTAATACTAAGTTGAGCTTCTCTTAAGGTTTGGAACACTTGTTTGACATGGTCAAGATGGAGTTTTAAAGATTCTTTTGAGTAAATGATAATATCATCCAAGTAGACTGCTACAAAGAGTCCAAAGTAATCTTTTAAGATCCAATTCATAAGACGTTGGAAGGTTTCTGGAGCATTGTTAAGTCCAAAGGGCATGACCAAAAATTCATAAAGTCCTGAAGGGGTAATAAAGGCAGTTTTTTCAATATTGTGAGAATGCATAGAAACTTGCCAATATCCACTGGCTAAGTCTAACGTGGTGAACCATTGAGATCCTCCTAGAGAATCTAATAAATCATCGATCCTTGGAAGGGAATAAGCGTCTATTTTTGTAAGAGCATTTAATCTTCGATAATCAATGCATAATCTTTTGTCTCCTCCTTTTTTTCCTACTATGACTACTGGTGAGGCCCAGGGACTGTGTGAACGTCTAATAATTCCATTTGTTTCCATCTTTTTGATCTCTTCCTTTAAAAACTGGGTATTTTCAGGATTGGTACGGTAGGGCTTTTGAGCTATAGGTAAGGCATCTCCTGTATGGATTTTGTGCTTAACTATAGTAGTTTGTCCTATTTCAGTTTGTCCTTTGGCACAAATATCAGCATACTCTTCTAAGAGGTACTGGAATGCTTGTTGTTGATAATAATCAAGGGGTCCTACATGCTGATCTTCTAGGATTTGTTCTTTTTCACTTGATATTTTTGCGCTTTCTGCAAGGAACACGGCAGGGTTGTTGTTATCTAAGAGGTCTTCTTCTTCTAATTCTTCTTCGGAGTGATAAGGAGAATATACGTCACTCCAGGGGTTGTATGTCATTTCGTCATCAGATGCTTCTTTCTCATCAGTCATGTTCGAATAATAAACATAGTATTCGTCCAAGAGCTCATCTTCATAGTAATCATCTAGTGCTCCGAACGGTTCGGTTCGGTTCGGTTCGGTT
>QKYT01000167.1:154751-166975 GCA_003550305.1 Glomus cerebriforme | reverse complement strand
AAACTTTATATAAGAACGAAATTCCCACCTATCACTATTAATGATCCAGAATTATTAATTCGAAAATCCATTTATTGTGTTCAATAACAATCCTCCTGTAGAGAGAAAGAAGATCCTAAAAATAAAACGAAAAAAAAAAAATAATTAATTAATTATTTTTTAAGGGAAAAAAAAATTTTTTCTAATCTCGATCTTCAAATCTAACTAAAAAAAAACGCCACAACAGGCGCAAGATGACGATCAAATTTTTAAAAAATTTTTTTTTTTGTATCCGTTATTCCGCATCCTATGGAAATGTTGTGATGAATGCTGTAATGGTGGATATTTGAATACTGTGACGGTGGATATTTTAAATATTGTGATGGTGGATAAAGTGGATACTGTGATGGTCGATAATAACGTAAATATTGTAATGGAGATCTAGAACTGCTTAAACTGTGATCAAATTGTTGCTTATTACTCATTAATTGCATTAAAGAGGATGGAGATCTTTTTGTCCTTTTTTTCAAAAACATATCATTTTAAGAAAAATTTTTTTTTTTTTTTTGCAATAATATTACCACATAGTGATTAATATTTTTGTCGTGATATTATCATAACATGATTAATTTCTTAAATTTTTTTTGCATAATTTTCCCACACCATTAATTTAATATTTCAAAAAAAATTGCAAATGCTGTAAAAATGAATGCAACCACGAATGTATTAACATTTTTTTTTTTGACTCAAATAACACCACAATTGTTGGTCTTTTCATCTAATAACCCACAATATCCAATGAAGATAAAGGTATGTGACGAGTCCTTATAGAAAGAGGATTATTGAAAGAGGGATTGAATGGAGATTGTAAATTATGCAAAGGAGAGGAAACGAATATAAATCCTCAAAGAGTAAAAACTGTTGTGTGCGTCGGATTTTGTCTGATTTTATTGCACAAAATTCTAGGTTGAAATAGAAAACAGAGGTCATAAGTGTATTTTCTATCCAAATTTCATTGTGAGCTAAATTTTATTATAGAAATGTATTGGGTGCAGCGAAATAATACATAAGAGAACACTTGGACAGGATAACAAAGAATTTTTCCCAAAGCCTTGGATTCGGTTCCTTTAGTTACAATTTGCCATTTTGCACAAAAAACTTGGCGTTATATGGATATATAGTGTATATAGGAAGGGGATTACAGGTAAAATGGGTAAAATGGCAGAATTTGTAGCTATAAAATTTCAAACTGTATAAATATAAATTACGTGTGTATACCAAATTCTGAATTCTTATTGGTTATTGTTTGTATCACGTGATGCTTACATAATTTGAACGAAATTGATAAATTTTTTTTCATTTCCATTTTACAAATAGAATACATTTATTTTTATCAATCACAGAATCAGAATTTATTTAAGATTCTCTAATTTCCTATTATATAGAGGTTCTGCACCGAATAAATAAAGACTATGCAAGACCGATCTAACCATCTCTAGCCTAATACAATTACACAGTGATCATACTCAATTTAGCAAATGAGTTTTCGACAGGATTAAAAATAGAATTTTTTTTTTCTGTTAAAATATTAAAAATGCCAAGAAATGTTTTATCTTAGAACTTTGATGGATTAATAAAGATCTGAATCTTTAAATCTTATAAATGAGATATACTTAATTTAGCAATATACCGACATATTAAAATAAAAATTATTGATTTATATACGTATTTGTTTTTTCTGCGTTACAAATTTTATGTTTAAGCGTGTTTTCATTCTTTAAATCATTAAATTACCGAAATATTGCCGAAAGAAATATTATGAATAATAAACCGCTTAATGGATAAACGCGAAGAATTGAATTTTAAATCTTGTAAAAAAAAAAAAAAAGATAGAGCGAGAGATTTCTACTGCATAACAAAAAAAAAAGCCATGACTGAATTGTTGCATTTGATGTCTTTTCCCTTGCAGTTTGACGTCTAATTACACTATTTACGGATTAAGATAGAAAATTATTGATCTATAAATATTATAAAAATTATATTAAATTTATTGACGAAATGGAAGTTAAAAATAAATTAAACTTTGAATTTAATATATAGGTAAAAAGGACATATACACAGGAAATTCATATGAATATAATCAAAACGTTATTAATCACACAGATTTCTTCGACAACGTATCCTTTCAAATTCGGTAAATTTCTAATTTTTTTTTTTTTTGCCATGGTGATATGAACGATAAAATTATATCTATATACAAATAAAGCAAAATTTCATTATTATTCTTTTTTTTTTTTTATGCAAGATATTTTTAGTAACGAGTTTTTTTTCATTTACAATAAATTTTTACAATCAACTTTTCAAGTTGTGACTGTTTCCTAAAAAAAAAATTAACGTAAAATTTCCAGATTTAAAAATGTGATTGTATTGTATAATCTCATTGGTAAAAACGGCTAATCTTCGGAATTTTGATGAGGATCAACAGGTAAATTGTTTCTAAAAATATCTCCTATTCATTCGATGGAAAAATATAAAAAAAAAAATTTTATTTTATTTTATTTCATTTCATTTTATTTTTTTGGGGGTTTAAAAAATAAAGTTTTTTTTTGTTTTCGGAATAAACAATTTCTTCCCGTGTCTCCGTTAAACCTTCATTATATAATGATCATACATATATTCCTTTTGGGGTTAGTGAAACATTGGTAAAAACGATTATCTCTTATACGTATTAGGAAACTAATTAAAATAATATACGGACATTTTAATTGTTCCTTTATATAAATAAGCAATGCTTCGATCAAAAAGATCTTTAGAAATATTAAAATATTTTCAATATTCTCTTTATTTTATTACCTTTCAAAACTAAAATTTACTTTTAGTTTTCGCATTCACGATATATAATCTTAAAAAGATGAAAGTAATAAAATTTATATCAATTTTGACCTTAGGCATTGGTCTTGTATCGGCCTCTCCTGTTCGTCCTAGACAAGCACCATTAGGTAAATGGGATATAGTCGGTGACTCTCAGGTTGCCGCTATGCACATAGTTCTCGCTTCCCATAAAGACATATACATAATTGATAAAGTTGAAGGAAATAAGATTAAACAAGCGAATGGAAGCCCAGCAATGTCTGCTGTATATGACATTGAAACGAATCTAGTTACTCCTCTCGACCTTACTACAGATACATTCTGTTCAGGAGGTTCATTTTTTGCCAATGGAACTCTCTTTAACTCGGGTGGCGCAGAAAATGGTCTTGGATATAATCCAGGTTATACGAGCGCAAGATTTATAACGCCAACCGACGCAAATCCTGCCTGGATGGAAATACCGGATGGAATGATAACAAGTAGATGGTACCCAGCTATGGCAACACTTCCAAATGGAAATGTTCTTGTAATGGGAGGATCGTTGAAAGGAACAGGAAAAAATAATGATGCTATAAATAATCCAACTTATGAAATTTGGTCTGCTGGAGGAGCACCACAACCACAACCTGTACACTTCCCCTTTTTAGTAGACACGATGCCATACAATCTTTATCCATTTGTACATGTTATGCCAAATTTTGAGAATAAGCAATTATTATTCGTGTTTGCAAATACACAAGGAATTATTTTTGATATTGAAACTAATACCGTAGTTTCGAAAACACCAGTAATACCTGATGGTGTTAGATCATATCCTTTAACTGGTAATTCGATTTTATTACCTCTTAAACCATCATTAAATTATAAACCAACTATTATGATTTGCGGAGGTAATACGGCAATGGAAATTACTTCTCCTGCAATTGCATCTTGTGGTAGAATTGATCCAACTGATCCCAACGCTCAATGGGAAATGGATAATTTCGGTGGTACCGGACGTGTTATGCCAGATGCTGTTCTTTTACCAGACGCAACAGTATTATATGTAAACGGCGCCGGAACAGGTTTCGCTGGATATCATCGTGGTCCAAGAGGAAATCCTCTTTATCTTAATGATAATCCAACCCTTACACCTTTCATTTACGATCCTGAAACCAAGGAATGGAATACTAATCTAGCTCCATCAGTCGTTCCAAGGTTATATCATTCCGTTGCAACCTTGGTATCAGATGGAAGAGTTTTCATAACAGGTAGCAATCCACAACCAAATGTAGAACTTGGTTCTAAATTTCCTACCGAGTAAGTAATTGATTTATTTTAATTATTTCACAAATTTTACAAATTTTACAATTTACAAATTTATTGTTTTTAATTTACCTAGATTTCGCGTTGAAATGTTCACACCTCCTTACTTGCAGACAGGATTGGCACGTCCTGTAATCAATAGCGTTGCAGGATTTACAACATTAAACGATCAAAGAATTCAAGTGACATATCAACAAACAGTTGAAGTTAAAATCACGAAAGGACAAACCAATTCATTCATAACAGCTGCTATAATTCATCACGGATTTGTTACACATTCACAGAGCTTCTCCCGAAAATATGTTTTGCTTAAGGTAATATCTGCACAAGAAGACCCTAATGATAATAATAATATTACATTAAATCTTGAAATGCCACCAAACCCAACTATACTTCCTCCTGGTCCAAGTTATCTCTACGTTCTTGATAATGGAGTTCCCGCTACCTTTTCTGTTTCGCTTATACTAGGATTTCCTACAACTTAAAAAATTATAATGAAATTGGATATTCCACAACATAGATTAATTTATTATTATAATTTATTTTTTTTTTTTCTTGTGAAAAGTTTTTGTTTACATTATTAGTAAATTTAACTTTAGAATTGATAGGTTTGCAGATAAAATTAGATAAGATTTCTTTTTTAAAAACAATTTAATTTATTAAAATTCTAAAGTAATTTATTTTGTATTACAATAAAATCTATCAGTTCGAACAAACGCGTTTTATTTATTTGATGTTACAGTATTATAAAAAAAGAAAATTTATATTTAATTTGAATGAATGTTTATTTAGTCGGTAAAAATGCCAAGACATTTAAAAAAAACAATAGTAATTAATAGGGAATAATTTTTTGTTTGTTTGTTTGTTTGACAACGCAAACGCAAAATGCATGATATCACAAACTATTTGTTGGAATATTTCCGGAGATATCTAGAATAATATTTTTTTTCAGGGTGCTATTATAAAATCTGCAGGATCTGCCAGAAGTTTAAAAATTCAAAATATTGGTTTTTATAAATATTTTTTTTTTTTTTTTNTAAATAGAGGCCCGCAACGGATTTTCGTAATTTCTTATTTCTGGCCAAAATTTCAATTAATTCTAGCCTAAATTAGACTCAAAAGAAATTAAACTTTGGCCGCTGACTTTTTTTTTTTGTATTTTTGATTTTTAAATAATGAATATTATTTTAATTTTTTTTATAAAATCAATTTTAATAAAATAATATTTAGTTTTTGATTTTAAAGTTTTTTTTTTGCATTACAAATGGAGGAAAAGATTTAATAAAAATCATGATTTATTTATCAGTCCATGCCATTCATGCCATGATAAAATAAAAGTGAATTTTTTTTTAGATTAAATATTATAAAAAATTAATTGTTAATTGGGAAACAAAATGAATTGCAAATCTGTGTAAATAAAAACGATATTGGATTTTTTTTTTTAAAAATCTTCGTGCGACATAATATTTTCTTGACAGATCCACTCATCACCACATGTATCAATTAAATACATTATTTTTTGCGTACTTAATATGATTAATGTATTTAATATTATTATATTATTCATATAATTCTTTTTTTTTTAAAAAAACGCATTTGTTAAAAGGAATATGGATTTATTTTAAATATCATGAAAAATGCAAAAAATTCGCATTGGCCGCTGATTATCCATTAAATTATCCGACAATTTTTATTTCATAATTTTTTTTTTTTTTAAAAAAAAATTCTTTAAAACATAATTTTTAAAATTCTTACATTATTTTCCTAGTTATTCGTTGCTTTATAATTATAGTTTTAATCGTAATATATTTTTTTTAATTATAATATTCATGTATATTTATAAATTTATCAATCTATTAAATTTAAGCTCCCTGTTATGTTCAAAGTTAACTTGTATTATTATATACTTTGATTATTTAGTTTAATATTTTATTAATTAAACTATTATGACATTTAATATGTACTGTACATACCTCAGGATTCCAATCAAAAATTGGCCATCAATACTTTATAAATTTTACTAAATCTGCCTTCAATAATATATTTTACATTTTTTGAATTCGTCATGTGAAAATACTTCATTTTCCTTTATTCTTAACTATGTATGGATCTAATGCCGCTTTGATTTTGCTTATATCATATATCAAACATCAAATCTATTATTTTCATCTGAAGGTTTTCTTCATTTATGGTATTACATTCATTACATCTTTCTTCTAACATTTTTTTTTAAAAAAATTTTAGCATAACCTTTGGTAGGTTTAATATCAAGGAAGAAGACGAAGACAAAGTGTTTTTTGCAAAAAAATGATGATATTGAACTAAAACTTAAGGGCAAGAAATCAGCCTGTTTAAAAAGATGAATTTAATATGTCTCGGTCTGTGCTAATTGACTTAAAGACATATTGCTTGATATCAAAAATTTGTTATTTGATTCATGATAAATCATGAAAAAATTTTTTAAAATGAACAGAGCGAACCCAAGAAATTTTAAGACACGTGAATACAATGTGACACAATATTTACCCAGTATCGCCACAAAAAATTTCCACCCACGTGATTTCGGCCGGCATTATGGCATTAAGAAATTAACCATGTGACAAATAAGTGTGACAAATAGGATTTTAAAAAATCTAAGTCCCTGGAATACATAGTAAAAATGGAAAACAGGGGGTGTGACTCCGGTGACAAATTTTTAAAATTTTGTGGCGATACTGGGGAAGATGTGACACAATCCACTATAAAAATTAACCAATCATTTGTAATATAATCAATCATTTAAACATAATTAAAATAAAAGTTACATCGCTAAAAGAACTTGGAAATTATTGAAATATTTATTATTTTGAAATATTCAACTTATATAATAAATCGAAAAAAAACAAATTGATAGATCGTATTAATAATCTGATGTTCCAAAGTTATAAGTAGTCGCAATAGATTCAAATTTACTTGGTACTTTGATTTAATTTTTGATTTTTTTTTTTTAATTTTCGAAATTTCAAAATTTTGGCTTATTTTCAGCACTTTATAATGGTGTGGCTATAATTAAAGTTGGCCAAAATTAGATTAAATTTGCTGATCAATAATTCATAATGCCGGCCTAAATTTCGTTAAAATAAAAAAATTCAGGTCATAAGTAACACAACATGATAATCGATCTAACTTCTTATACTTGCATGTTCTTTACAATTATATAAAATTTCATAAACCCATTTCTTGGCATTAATTAATTAATATTAATAATATTAATAAATTATATTTTATTAAATAAAAGTACAATTGAAACCTATACTAGACTATATATTAAATCCACTAAAAATTAACATTTCTCTTCTTTTCATTTCTGCAAATTTTTATGTTGTTAATGGTTTAGTTCCAGTTAGTTCAATTCTAACAAACAACTATTAAAAACTTGTATTCAAAAGCGAAACCTACAAAAAAAAACAAAAAGAATGTTAGTAAAACATTTGTCTAAAGAATAAGAAAAAAAAAGTACATTTTGAAGTATTACCTGACTTCAAAATGACATCTAGGTAGTTCAAGACTTACAAAAGAAAAAGACGTTAGTAAAATGTTCATCTAAAAAATAAGAAAAAAAAAATACATTTTGAAATATTACCTTCGAAATGGCATAGACCTACAAAAGAAAATTGAAACAATTAATCAATGTTTCATTTAAAATAAATAGAAACTAAAATTTTTGAAGTATTACCTTTGAAATTTGTTTACCCTACCTTTGAAACCTATAAAAGAAAAAAATGATAATTCAAAGTCAATATTTTCCACGACATAATATTGAACAAAGATAAAAATTCGACCAAAATTAACGTTAATACTCGCAAGTTACGTTAAAAAATCCCAAAACGCAAAAACTTACAACAAACCGAATGCATGGCGCAATTAATCGTGAACTATTAAAATAACCATATTTTTTTAAAAATTTGTCGTTGTGTTTTAAGTTTTTTTCACATGATTTTTTAAAAAAACATTTAGATATTGTAAGTTGATTAGGTTACAAATATTTTAAATAAATTTAAACTTTAAGAATTTTTTAAAATAATTTATTTATTTTCGTTAACTAGAATATATGTATCGGCTCTATTTACCAAAGACATCACTTTTCTTTTTAGATAATGTCAGCCGACATGATTTAATTGTCGTTCCTTATATACAGTATATAATGTAATTATGTGATATGAATTTTGAGTCAATCTCGTGATAGTACTTAAAAGATCGGATCCATTAAATTATCTGGCCGAAACTGATTATGAATATTTATTTTGTAAATTGATTTTAATGAATAAAAATTAAATTTTATCACAAAAATATAATTTTTTCTCAATTAAAATACATTTATTATTTGATAAAATATGCCACGAAATTATATAGACTAAAATATTTGACATATTAGAAATATAATATTTACAATTAAAAACTCTCTCCGTAAAAGCGAAAAAGTTATAGAATTCCACAGTAAAAATAACAATGCAAAATAAAAACTAAATAAGAATACAAGAGAAATAAAAATTTAATAAGAACGATAGCCACACTGGTACATGCAAAAACGAAGGAACAAACGGAAGAACTTTGCAAAACAGAATATTTGTCAAATTTGATTTAGGACAAAAACGAAATAAAACACCTTCAAACGCAGATAGAGTTAATGACACAGCAGTATATGGTAGAAAAGATAACAATAAACGAACAAATAGCTGAAATGAATGAGACGATGCAGCAAGTAGTCACTGATCGCAACACATTAAAAAACGCGCTAGGAACGGAAAAAGCAGAACTTTTATTAAGAGAAAGCGGTTATTACGAAGAGCCGGGCGAGAGTGACTGCGCCTCATCAACAAAGAATGATGATAGTGATGACGAAAGTATGGCAGATAGGTTCAGGAATTTAGCGATCCCACCAAGCATGAAATCGTTAGGAAAAAGAAAAGAAGTGGAGGAACCAATCGAAAAAATTATTGGAACTAAAACAGGAAGTTCTCTCAAAGACTCAATGCATGCGACAAAGAAAATAGACAAACATGAGGGAAAAC
Source organism: Glomus cerebriforme (assembly GCA_003550305.1). Taxonomy (NCBI): domain Eukaryota; kingdom Fungi; phylum Glomeromycota; class Glomeromycetes; order Glomerales; family Glomeraceae; genus Glomus; species Glomus cerebriforme. The sequence goes on along the minus strand of QKYT01000167.1, from coordinate 157,769 downwards.
AAAGTTATCACAAACACGTTTTAGGGGTAAATTGTGCATCTAGCGGAGTAAACAAAGAGGAGTGACACAAATGATAAATGTTAAGAAAAGCAGTAAGAGAGAACATAGGTAATCCATTATAGAATTAAAGAAGAGATGATTGATGTAGAGACTGAAATGGAAGTACAAATACCGGACAAAAAATTCAAGGAAATGTGGGCAATACCATGCAATGGGTATAGAATAGAAGTACAACAGTCACAAGTAATTTCTGATCGAGCGATAACGGATAGGAGGAAATTTATGGTCAAAATATTGAATATACAACCGAACACAACGGAACAACAACTAGAGAAAGAATTAATATCAAGACACGCAAAGCATTGGAAAGTATATAATATAGAAGATGTAAAAATGGAAGCAACAGTTTTATTTGCGACGTATAAAGACAGAAGTTTGGCAACAAAAAAGAAAATAGTATTGAAAGATAGAGAATGTGATTGGATGTGGTCAGACAAAAGTCAGGAAGGCCAAAATACACAATCATATAAATTTCAAACAAACAAGCATTATAACTGCGGAATTTGTGGGAAAGTAAATCACGTGACACAAAATTGTTTTTTCAGACAAAGAAAAGAAAATTTATTTTGCACGATATGTAAAAAGAACGGTCACTACAATAGCGAATGTTACTTTAGAAAACAGAACGAAAGAAGATCAGACAATTTTAATAATAGAGTTAGGTTTCAGGGGAGATTACAGGATCAAGATAATTTCGTGCAGAAAGATCAGAATACAAGTATAACGAAAGGAAGCAGTTTTTTCGGACCGGAACAAACAGAATTCCAGTTAACACAACCAGAGATAACAATAGAACAAGATACAACAATTATATAAAGGAAACGGAAATGCCATTAATAGAAGATATGACAACAGAAACAACAGATATGATGGACGAGAGGAAAGAAAAGTCTACAGTAGAGCTAGGCGCTACTAAAAACCCAATAACAAAAATATAAATAGAGGGGAGATAGAGGAAAGGAGACGAAGAAGGAGACGAAGGAGGAAGAAAAATAGAAACAAAGAAATTAGATTAAACATCGACAAGAAAGAAATAGATTGGATCAAAACATTTGAATTTATTATGTTAAAAAAAGAAGAAACGACAATGGAAACTATGACGAAAAATACGAAGAAAAGAAGTTATAGAATAAAAATTTTTTTAGAAAAATTACCGACAATAGAAATGATCAATAAAAGAACTAATCAAGAAAATTCAAATAAATGTATTAGATGCAAAGCTGATAACGAAAATCGGAATCACGTATGGGAATGCGAAAATAATTCAATAACGTTATTTGAAATCGTACAAGAAAATATATGGAAACTAATAGAAAATTTAAAAACTAAAAAATATAAATGTCAACGCAAAAATGGTTTGACAGAATAATAAGTATTTTATTAGAAAGATCGACGATAAAAGCAAATCAACTAATTATTCACGAATGTATTAAAGGAATATTCAACAATAGACTATTGGAAATAGATTCTAATAAAGAAATAAAACAAGAAATGGCAAAATTCATAGAAGGAATAGCGAGCGGATCAAAAGAAAAAATTTGGAACGTTAGATGTAATCAGATTAACAAATTAGAAAAATATACAGAAAATAAAAAGGAAATTATAAGAACAAAATGGGAAAACCGAAAGATAAGAAACCAATCAAAAGGGGAACTAAATAAAGACAAGAAAACACAAAAAGAAAAAGAATCGGAAGAAAATTTATTACAAATGGCTAGAAATAATATTAATAGAAATAATAAAAAATTAATGTCTAGAGTAATAGCAGATAGATACATAGAAATTCTTATTACAAAAGGAGAAAAAGTTCATACAATTTGGTCTTCAACGTATATTTTTGACTTAGAATTCAATTAATAGAGTTTAATAGGATAGCATATTATATATAGGATACTTATAAAATTATTATATTGTATTAACAAAGGCTATTTCAATTATCCCTAATTTCTTAGTAACAATCATTATAAATTATTAAAAAAGAAAATGCTTTTTGTGTTGTACAACTTGGCCGTCTAAAAAAAAATTATATTTCTATAGGAAATGTCAGATTAATAAAAATGATTAAGAATCTGAATTATGAAATGATAATATCATTTCTTACAAGTTTTTGATAAATGACAGTAAAATGAGATAAATGTTTCTACTTTCCATGAACGATTAATTTCACTACTACTATTTTCAGTACTACTGTGTAAATTTGCAAATACTTTAAATTATGTTAAACAGAAATCAAATTCGCCAATTTATCTGATTATCATAAATACAAAGAAAATGAGTATAGCGCCTAAACTTTACATACTCCTTTATTATTATTATTATCTTTTTATGGATCTATTTTAATTAATTAAAAAAGTGAGACTTCAGTTAAATGAATTTTTAAAAAACAAAATTGATTGATCAATACATGAATATATAGTAATTTTCTCTTCACCTACTGTAAATATTGAAGGAAGTTAAGAATTGTAAATTCAAAAACTCTATTAAGAGATATTTTATTTTTAGAAAAAAATTTTAGTCATAAATGCTTTTAAAAGATAATTCGATACAAGAATCACAACGTCCAAAAAAAATGTCCCCCAGAAAAGCACGAAACTGGCATCACGTGATACGGGATAAAAACATCACCGGTGGTGTGGTAAGATTTTTCTCACAAAAAACAGGAAAAACACCAATAAAAAGTGCAGTATTTCTCATGTAAAGTTAGCCCTGTTCATTTCTAGATCGGATCGGATTGACCGAAAAAATGGATAACCAATCAGATCGTAGTCGCAATTGAGCACAATTTTTGATTGATCGGATTGGTTTTATCATTTATAATAAATATGATTGGACTCCTTTTTTTTACGTTACGATATGAACCGCAAAGAAAGAATTTATAATGTGCTATGGTTACAAATGTTTTTAGAAGACGAATATGAAGAAGAGAATGAGGGAACTTCAAGTGATGAAGAAGATAAT
>QKYT01000167.1:134207-144217 GCA_003550305.1 Glomus cerebriforme | reverse complement strand
AATCAAAATTTAATTTATAGTTCTTAGTAATCATGTTATAAAATTTATACAGTATTTTGAATATATTTTCTGTACATAGTATATTTTATCTGGACATTCTTTTTTTTATAGAAATGCTGATGATTCTGTTGTAGCCCAAACTCTACCATGTCCCAAATAAACCTTATATCCGAAACTTGACTATGTCCCAAACTAACCAGTCATAGATGGTAGTTTGAGACGTTAAACATTTAAAATTTACTAGTTTTGGTTAAATTTCGGACGTAGGATAACTACCCCAGAAAAATTTCACTTTCACGTGACTTTTTGGCCGGAATTACGGCATTAAATGTGACGTTAGGAATTAAGGGTGTGACGCCCCCAGAATACGAAAAGTGGAGGTGTGATGGGTGACAAATATTTTTACTATGATCACGTGAAAGTAAAATTTTGTTTGTAGCTTGGTGCAGCAGGGTAAAGATGGATTGTCCCAAGCCGGATTTGGGACATATACATTTGGGCTACAACATGTAATCCAAAAAGAAATACTACTACTGCTTCTCTCGGCACTAATACTAAACTAAAAACTAATGAATCCTTACTCGCTAACTTTCCCTCTATTTATATATTATTTGAAATTATTGGACAATTCATCCTTTGGGGGACTCGTTCTTTGGACGTTTCTAGCCACAATTGTCCAAAGTACGACTCGTGGACGATTTGTCTGACTACATATATTCCTATATACTTGTAATACTTATCGCCGTTTTCAAAATTACTGTGATCAGGTGATTTGTCGATCAAAAATACCAAAAACATAAAAACACTGAAAAAAAAGATAAAAATATTAAAATAAACTAGTAATAAGATAAATTAATCACATACAATAATTATAAATAATTTATTAAGAAGAAATAATAAATTATTATAAAAATTCAAATTATTTTCGTGATCTTATTACAAAAAACCTTTAAAAAATAAATATTTCCTCTAATATTAAAATACTAAATATTTCCAAATCTTACAAACTACTCATAACAGGAATATATGAATCAATAAAGATGTTAAAAAAACCTTTTTAAAATAATTATTCTCTAAAAAAAATTAAAAATTTAAGTTAGAATAAGAATTATAAAAAAAATGCAAATTTACTAAAGATTTATATAAAAAAAAACAAAAAGAAACAATTCCACAATATATTTTACAATAATAAAGACTTAAAATGAACTTCTATAATATAACTTACAGTGGAATTGTGTAGAATCGTTTGGAATCGCTTGGAATCTTTAGGAATCGCTAGGAATTGAAAATAGGAATCTCAAGCTTTAAAGAATACTTTCATATAAAATACTCTCTGAGAACATAAACTACTTTAGGTTATGAAGTTTAATAAAAGTTATAAAGTTGTAAAGAAAATGACTGTGAGAGAAATTTTTACTAGTACGCACTTTTATGTCGCACTATTTTTTTTATAATTGATCGACAAATCACCTGATCACAGTAATTTGAAAACGGCGATTATGATGATTCTCTAAATAATGACAATATAATTGAAGCTTTTTACGCTGCAGATTATTTTCAATTACCTGACCTTCAGGATTTTATCATGAAAACTCTTAAAAATATTTTAGGCAAGAATCACAAAGAAAATTCACCAGAATTATTATCTAAAGCTACGGAAACAATGTTATTAACAGAAGATAATATTCATTGATCGACAAAGTAGCAATTATTCCATTAAATAATATTGAATTTGGTCGATTATCTATTACGGCTCTTCAATATATTTTATCTTGCACACATGAAAAAGAAAAACCTTTTACGACTCAGAATATGAAGTTTTTCGATATAGTGCTATTATGGTAGCAAATCAAATTTCTAATGACATGTATAAAACTTTTATAGAAAGGTTACCAAATGGAGAGCTTAATCCCAGTAGAAGATAAATTTATTAATGTTTCTCAAGAAATTGCTAAAGAAATGGAATCTTTGGTTAGATTTATTGATTTCAGGCGAATCCATACTAAAATTTTAGCTAATTTTATTGAACCATTAAAAATTATTCCAACTGAAATAATTTAAAGTGTTTATCGATATAAGCCATAAGGCGCTAGTAAATAATTCAAGTAATATTTCTTTGGTTTTTTATTTATGGAACATTTGTATCTTTTGCAATTGAGCAGAATTTGAATTTACAGTCTAATTTCTTATAATAAAAGATATAATCTATTGTCTGTTTATTAAGTGAGATAAAAAAAAGAATGAATATTTATATTACTAAAGTTTTTGCTTATTTAAATGCAGATGAATTTAATGGGCAATGATATCACAAAGGAAATGTATTCGAAAGAATAAAACATTTGTATAATTAATCATTCTGAATGCAAATCACTTGTTCAAATTCTAAAGAGACATGATATGTCTAATGCTCTGAAGGCAAGATATTATGGTCAGAAATTTGAGATGCAATAAGGTGAATTTATAGGAATTGACTAAAATTAAATTAATCAAAAATCGAATCTAAATTGATTTTATCGTCAAAAAATTGAAACCATAATGCTCAGCTAACCATTATAGTGCCGGCAAGAATTACGAGTACACAATCATGTGATTTTGGGCTGCCAAATTCTGAATTCTTATTGGTTATTAGTGTCACGTGATGCTAACATAATTTGACGAAATTTCTTTTATAATAAAATACTTTTTTTTAACCAAATCCAAATCCAATCACAGCATTTAAAATTTTCTAATTTCCTATTATAGAGGTCCTGCACTGTATAAATAAGGACTAGTTCTAGTACCCAGATTCAGCACGGTTTGCTAAAACGATCTAAACCATCTCCAGCCTATGCAATTATGGATTAAAAATATTAAAAATGCCAAGAAATATTATATTATAGAACTTTGATTGAATAACATTAAAAATATAATTTTAAATAAAAAAAAAAAAAAAAAGGAGCGAGATTTCTACTGCATCACAAAAAAAGCCATTACTGAATCCGTTAGAGTATAATTAGGTAAGGAGAAAGAAATAATTAAGATAGTAATTATTGATCTATAAATATTATAAAAATTTATATTAAATTTATTGATTAAATGGAAGAAAAAATAAAAATAAATTATCGAATAATCTTATTGGATAAAAAAATCGAATGTGATGATCATTTAAATGAGTAACCAAAAAGCTTGTCGTGCTTCCTCCTTTCCATTTTTACATTAATGGATCTTCAGCACCGGCAAATTACTGTATTACTCAAACCCTTATAGCAAATAAATATTTATCACCTTCTAACCTTTAATTATGCTGTAATACTGCTGTAATGAATGCAACCATTCCATTTAAATCACTAGCCAATCACATTGATGAAGGTTTACATCAGGCGATTTTTTGTGAATATAATATAGATCAAAAATTTATTCTTCACGCAATATTTTTTCTATTCCGAATTCTTCAACAACTCCAAATTCGGTAAACTCTAAATTTATTTTGCCTTGATGATATTTTATTTTATTTTTTTTTATCTAATGTAAGATATTTTTAGTAAACGATTTTTTTTATTATTTATATACAAATTCTACAATCAACTTTTCAAAGTTGTAACCGTTTCCTAAAAAAAAAAAATAAATTGACTAGCCTAAATTTTCCGATTTAAAAAGTGGACTGATTTTATTGTATTAATTTATAAAAGGATTAGCATGTAAATTGTTTCTAAAAATATAACATCTCCCATTCATTTGATGGAAAAAAAAAAAAAAAAAAAAAAATTTTTTTTTTTTTTTTTTTTGATTCGTAAAAATAAAGTTTTTTTTTTTATTTTCAGAGTAAACAATTTCTTCCCGTGCTTCCATTTATATAATGATTATTCTTTTATATAAATAAGCAATCCTTCGACCAAATAGTTCTTTGAAAATATTAAATATTTTCAATATTTTCTTTTTTTTTGTTACCTTCCAAAACTAAAATTTAATTTTAGTTTTCGCATTCACGATATATAATCTTAAAGAGATGAAGGTAACAAAATTTATATCAATCTTGGCCCTAGGCATTGGTCTTGTATCGGCCTCTCCTCTTCGTCCTAGACAAGCACCAATAGGTAAATGGGATATAGTCGGTGACTCTCAGGTTGCCGCTATGCACATAGTTCTCGCTTCCTATAAAGACATATACATAATTGATAAACTTGAAGTAAATAAGATTAAACAAGCGAATGGAAATCCAGCNATTTCTGCTATATATGATATTGAAACGAATCAAGTTACTCCCCTCGACCTTACTACAGATACATTCTGTTCNGCAGGTTCATTCTTTGNNAATGGAACTCTCTTTCACGGAGGTGGCGCAGAAAATGGTCTTGGATATAATCCAGGTTATCAGAGCGCAAGATTTATAACACCGACAGACCCAAATCCTGACTGGATGGAAATCCCGAATGGAATGACTACAAGTAGATGGTATCCAGCTATGGCAACACTTCCAAACGGAAACGTTCTTGTAGTGGGAGGATCGTTGAAAGGGACAGGGAAAAATACTGATGCTTTAAATAATCCAACTTATGAAATTTGGTCAGCTGGAGGGGCACCACAACCACAACCTGTACAATTCCCTTTTTTAGTAGACACGATGCCATATAATCTTTATCCATTTGTACATGTTATGCCAAATTTTGAGAATAAGCAATTAGTATTCGTGTTTGCAAATACACAAGGAATTCTTTTTGATATTGAAACAAATACCGTAATTTCAAAAACACCAGTATTACCTGGTGGTATTAGATCATATCCATTAACTGGTAATTCGATTTTATTACCACTTAGACCATCATTAAATTATAAACCAACTATTATGATTTGCGGAGGTAATACGGTGATGGAAATTACTTCTCCTGGAATTGCATCTTGTGGTAGAATTGATCCAACTGATCCCAACGCTCAATGGGAAATGGATAATTTCGGTGGTACCGGACGTATTATGCCAGATGCTGTTCTTTTACCAGACGCAAAAGTTTTATATGTAAACGGTGGCGGAACAGGTTTCGCTGGATATCATCGTGGTACAAAAGACAACCCTCTTTATGTTAATGATAATCCAATCCTTACACCTTTCATTTACGATCCTGAAACCAAAGAATGGAATACTAATCTAGCCCCATCAACCGTTCCAAGATTATATCATTCCGTTGCAACCTTGGTATCAGATGGAAGAGTTTTCATAACAGGTAGCAATCCACAACCAAATGTAGAACTTGGTACTAAATTTCCCACCGAGTAAGTAATTTATTTGAATTTATTTTATTTATTTATTTTATTTTACAAATTTTACAAATTTACAAATTATTCTTTTTAATTTTACTTAGATATCGCGTTGAAATGTTCACACCTCCTTACTTGCAGACAGGATTGGCACGTCCTGTAATCAATAGCGTTGCAGGATTTACAACATTAAACACTCAAAGAATTCAAGTGTCATATCAACAAACAGTTGAAGTTAAAGTCACAAAAGGACAAGCAAATTCATTCATAACTGCTGCTATAATTCATCACGGATTTGTTACACATTCACAGAGTTTCTCCCGAAAATATGTTATGCTTAAGGTAATATCCGCACAATATGATCCTAATAATACTAATAATCTTACATTAAATCTTGAAATGCCACCAAACCCAACTATACTTCCTCCTGGCCCAAGTTATCTCTACATTCTTGATAATGGAATTCCCGCTACTTATTCTGTTGCACTTACACTAGGATTTCCTACAACTAATTAAATTAGATATTCCACAACATAGAAACATTATTTCATTATTTAATAAATTTTTTTTTCTTGTGATAAGTTATTTTAAGTTAATTTTTAATTTTAGAATTTTAATAAATAAAATTTTTTTTTCTAAAAAAAAAATATATATATATTATCTGCTGATATTTTGCGAACCTATCAATTTTTAAATAATTTATTTTGTATTACAATAATAAAAATCTGTCAGTTTGATGATCTGTTCAGATAAAAAGATAAAAAACGTTTCATTTATTTATGTTACATAAAAAAGTATTTTTGATCTGCATCAAAATGAAAATAGGGGAAATAAATAGAATGATTTTTCATTTGTTTTTTTTTTATTTTTTTTGTTTGACAACGCAAACACAAAATGCACCTGCATGCATGATATCACAGCCTCTGACAATCCCGGAGATATCCGGAATAGTTTGTTAGGGGAGCTATGATAGGAGTTTAAAATTCAAAGTATTGATTTTATATATTTTTTTTTTTTTTATAAAAAAAAATAAATACGATAATGGTAAATATGATATATTTATATCATTATTAGTACTAATAATTTTGTGTAAAAAAAGGTTAAAGAAATTGATGGATTGGAAATATTAGAGTTAACGATAATGGTAAAAAAAAATCGATTTATAATTAATTCAATGAATTTTATCACTGCTTTAGTGATAATTTATATAGTTTACTCAAACTTTATCTTTAGCGAGAACTTGAATTTGATATTAAGGATAGCCAATCTAATAATCATTGTAAGTAATAATTATAATATATTAATAAAATTAAATTCGTAAATTAATTTACATTTACAGTTATAAAATTATAGACTATCGCAGTAAATATCAAATGATTAATTAATTCGTTACTTTTAAAAATTAGCGATTTAATAATTAAACTCATGCTTATTTCCAGCAGATGCTAAATTTTAATCAATACGAATTTTTATGTGAGCAATCTTTGTATCCAGAATACACAGTGAATTTAGTATAAGAATCATAGGTTCACAAAAATTATCCATCATATAAACTTTGCTTTACTGAAACGAAATTTTGATAACTAACTCGTTAAATATTGAGATAATACGTTGAATTATTGAATAAATCATTAAGAACATCGCCATGGCCATGCATCAACTATCCCGGTATCACCAAAAAAATTTTCACCCCGCGTGATTGTGGCGCAATAAGCCACAAAAATTCGATTCAAACATTTTTTTTACATTAAATTTTTTTATGCTTTTATCTAAATAAAAAATAATTTCTAATCCTATGTGAATTATCAATCATAGCAGAGTTTGGCCAATTTTAGAACAATCAGATATGGATATATTATTAAAAGAAATATATGTATTTATAATTCAGGTAAAAAGTAAGTGTTTTTATTTCTATCTAAACACTTTATATATATAAATTACTAAAAAAATAAAATAATATATATTATAGGTAAAATGATAGAACATCCTTATTTGATTATTTAATAAAAGATGTTAACTGGCCATGACTTTTATTAAAGGCTGATATCCTATTGCAAAGGGACAAGATGGATAATAACTTTCTACAATTTTTTTTTACAATTTACAAATTAGTTGTAAGTAACATTTATAATTTCTTGGTTAGTAATTAAAGTCTTTGACTAAAAATTAATTTATTTCATTATTTTATAGATAAATATTGATAAAAATTCTAAAAAATTAAATCAATTAATTAATAATCTTGAAATAAGAAAATAAGAATAGAAAACCAAAAATTCAAAATTAAATTTGAAGAATTAGAAGTCAATGAAGCAGCAAAACAAGTACTATTAAGCCAATCAATTACTTTTGCAACACTAGCATTAATACCATCATTGCCATCGTTATTATCACAATAAACTCATCAAATTTCAGACTTTTTTAGTACTCCAGTACAGCAAATGAATTTCTTATGTCACTTCAAACTATATCCAAGTATGAACAAGTTTTTTCCTTATGCCAAAATATTGAGTAGATGATAATAATTTAATTACAGATATTATCATTTAAATTTGGCATCTTTGCATTAATGGTGTGTTAGCTCAGAAAATAAGTTGGTGATAACTTCTCAGTATTTGTGGTGATATTAGCTTGGACTTAAATATTTAAGTTAATGATAACTTCTCAGCATTTGTGATGATATTATATAATAATAGCTATTTTTAACTTAGATACATTATTTTTATTTTATTCATTATTCATTTTGGTAGAGGGCTGCTTGAGCTTTATTAGACAGGTAGTTTTTATTTAATATTAGATAGTTTATTTTTGTTTATATTCTAAACATGTAAATTTTATCATTTCAAACTAAATAAAGACATGTCTCTCATTTTGCCAATTAAAAAAAAAACAAAAAAACAAATCACGTGATTGGAATTGCGGAATTGTGGATTACTATGTGCAATTAGATCCAAAATTCTGCAATATTGTGAATTTGGAAAAATAATTGCAGCATCATCTTTATACCGGTGTCACACCTTCTGATTTTCCATTTTTACTATGTATTCCAGGGATGATTTTTTTCAGTGTGAAAAATCCTATTTGTCATACTTTATTTGTCACATGCTTAATTTCTTAATGCAGACCAAAAATATAATAATGCCAGCTGAAATCATATGGGATGGAAATTTTTTTGGCAATACTGGGGTAAATTAATACTGCAACTCAAATTACATGATTCATATAAAATACAATTCCAGGTTCCTTTTTTGAGGTCTGCTAACTCTGAAGAAGGAATTGGCTATATACCTTTCTCAATATAACAAAGAAACTTTAGAACTTACAAATTGTTTTTCATCTTTAGAAAGTATATAATACATGGACAGATGCGGATAAGTCAGCAGGAGAAAAACAGAAAAGTATGGACATCACAGATACCACAATCATGAAATTTATGAAGAAAGCAAAGGTTGCATCCACCTCCACAACTATTTCAAATCTTATTTCAACTGAAAAATCTAAAGAATATAAATCTACTGATATAACCATTTTAAAAGAAGCATTGATAACATTTTTTAGATTACGATCAAGTATCTTATTATTTATTATCTATGAGTGAGGCAGTGTTGCAAGCAGTTAGTGAACTGTTATTACCAGACAACTGAATTCCAGAATTATGTTTAATAATTAACAGTAATAAACAAAAGAAAGATGGTAAATTTGGGTTTGTGAATCTTATTTTTGGAGACAAATTACTCGAAAATTGAATTAAAGTACATCAACCTTTTAGGTTTAATAAAAGCAATGAATAACAATTGGGACATAACACTAAATACGAGTGATTTGGTTGCCCTTGACAAATACGTTGAGAATGAAGACAAAAGTACACTTTTAGAAAGAAAATTTATGTTTTGGTCAAAAAGTGATAATGAACCAAAGTGTATAACATTAAATAAAATTTTACGAACAAGTCACAAAATATATGAACGTAATTTCACATGGAAAAGTACAAAAAGATAAATCAGGTGTTGTGAATTCTCAAATTCTCGTAAAACAACCATCTAATTATTGTGGTATTTTAGATGGTCATGTTATTATAATAATAGGATTCTAACATCTTATTTGTAGATTTGTTGAATCCCAAAATACTTTTTATAGTTTCACAAAAAAAGGTAATGCTTGTATAATTTGTGCGACCACTATTATATTATATGTATTAAATGCTGTGATAAAAAACTTTTTTATTATTACTCCATTTATGAAACTCGGATATGCTGTATAAATTTGTCAAACTTTATGTTATAATTGTTATAATCCTGCTTTACATACATATAAAAAAAGGGCTAAATTTTAGTGTTGTTAAATCAACTTGGTTTGGCCAGATGCAGAGGACCACACCCCTATTGTGATTCCTGGTATATAAGTGGTAGTTACACATCCAAGTTCAGCTACTTGTGGGATGTCCCTTAATTCAGTGTTCGGAAATGACCTGGTCATTTGACCATTTTTCGGATTATGAGTCATTTGGTCATTTGTCATTATAATATAGAAAGATTATTGGACAATTTATCAGAATCACGTGATTTATAAGTATTAAGTAATCAGTTCAAGATTAAAATTTGGATGTAATAAAAATTTTAAATAAATTAATAAGTAAAGTAAAATTAGATTAATTAAAATCATTAAAATATGAAGTCTTGCAATATAGTTAATAAATTTCTTTTTTGTTAGATTGTATGGGAATGGTGAGGAAATAATCCAATGGAAATGGTTATGAAAAAATAATTTTTTTATGTACATACTGT
>QKYT01000167.1:110730-124816 GCA_003550305.1 Glomus cerebriforme | reverse complement strand
ATTTTTGTATGGACTTGGATAAAAATTGTACAAAAATCGGATGATCTTTTTTCATAGGGCTGGGAACGTTCCTTCAGAATAGAAACCAAAGCATGTAGTATTTAAAGAAGAAAATTTGTCATTTATGCATAGCTAATCACAAGTAATTTATTATTTGTATTTTGTTCATTAGAAAATCATTTTAATATTTTTTTTTAAAAAAATTTTATTTACAATGTATCATGCTATCTAACCCGGTAAACCCTTCTATTCATGGCTAAGGAAATCCATTTATCCACGTTTAATATTTATTTTAAGCTTAAATAGGTTTACATTCTTTTAATGCATTATCTTTAATATATCTACTAAAACTGTCGTACTCTGTATTAAAATCGTAAGTGTACATTGGGAGAAAAAAAATTTACCTAACGAAAAGAAATATGTTGCACATGTAATAATTTAAAAAATCTGCATGAAATTTAATTAAACCCAATACAAATCTTATAAATGGATAAATTTATGTGAGGAAGCACATATTCTAGTGAATAAATTGACTATGCCGTAAATTTGAATTTTAAAAAATTGTCCATTTTTTTATTTGAATAAATTTTATTAATAAATAAATTCCTTTTCTATCATCAACCATATAATAATACTAATATTGAAGATAATTAATTATCTTTTAAACTGGACTTGATATAAGTTCAACAGATATAGTAAAGGCCAGATTGGAAATATCAAAAGAAAATTATATTTTACTTGATAAATCAGTAAAAGACGAAATATCTCTTTATATACTTCAGAAAAAACATCTCAAAATAATGAAAAATTAAAAATCCAGCAACATTGAAATCAAAAGTAATTTTTTTTATTTATTAATCTATCTAATTAAATTTAATTTTTATTTTTAACAAAACTTGAGGATATGATCGAAAAAAAGAAATATTAGTCAGCAACTTGAAACTATAAACCCTCTAAAAGACCTACATTAATATCATATAAACACTAATAAATGCGCCTATCATACTTCGACCCAATGCACTGTCTTAGGTATTGCTAAATGGATCGTGATTCCGAATATGGATCGACGAAAATGAAGAATCAGTAGAAAAGTTTCAGCAAAGTCAAGGTATAAAGAAATCGTTAAAATTAATATGTTTTGTCTTCAAAATTTTGACTGGGATTCCAAGTTTTTCTTCGGTTTATTAATTATTATAATTATATAATCTAAATTAAAAATAATTTAGGTAACTATAATAATTCTATGATCCATTTATTTTTTAACAAAAAAAAATATTATATAAGTAATAAATTCTTTAATAGGTAATAAATGTCCTATTGTTCAGAATTTTTATCTATCCGCTTCTATTAAAATCTACCTTTTATTATAATTTTTTTTTTTAAAAAAAAAAAAAAAAAAAAAACAAAATTATTGAATATTTAATAATTCTTTATTTTTTTTTTTTACATTAAGAAAACCTACAAATGAAGTAAGAATCTGAACCCCGCTAGAATCTATCAAATTCAAATTCTCGTGTATAATTTTTTTAATGCTTTATTCCAAAACACTATAGATTTTTTTTTTACAATTATCGTTAACTACTAAATTCTAAAGCCCGGAATTTAATATACAAATGGCCCACATTAGAAAATATTCAAATATACTATTTTATTTTTATTTAAAGCTCATTATATATTGCGCGATGCAAAATTTTGGGTTAAATTTTTTTATTAAAAAATTGTAAAATATAAATTATAGAATATATAATATATAAAATAAAAAAATAAAATTAATCTATTTATAAAACTCCGCTGACCGGCCCGGATTAAAAATTTGCCAGATCCGCAATCCATCAATTTCTTTTACCTTTTTTTTTTTACACAAAATTATTAGTTCTAATAATGATATAAATATATCATATTTATCATTATCATATTTGCTTTTCTTTCCTTCTTTCTTTCTCACTTTTTTTTTTTTTAAAAAAAAAAAAAATATTTATAAAAACAATATTTTGAACTTAAACTTCTGGTAGATCTTGCAGATTTTATAATAGCGGCCCCGACAAAAATATTATTCCGGATTTCCGGTTATTTCCGGGATTGCCAAAAAGCGTTGACATGATATCATGCATGCAGAGTGTTTACAAAAAAAAATTAAAATGGTAAAAAAAAAAAAATAATTCTATTTATTCCCCCCTATTAATTAATTTTAAATGTCTTGGCATTTTTATCGATCAAAGAAACATTCATTTTTTAATGTAATTCAGAATAAATACTTTGTTTTAATAATGAATCGCGTTTGTACTGATCGACCAATAGATTTTATAGATTTTATTTTATTGCAAGACAAAGTAAATTAATTTAAAATTGCAAAAATATCAGCAAATAAAATTATAAAGATTTTTTTATTTTTAAAAAAAAAATTTTATTTATTAAAATTCTAATGTTAAATTAACTAAAAATAACTTTTCACAAGGAAAAAAAAATTCTTGTCGTGATAAATTAATGTGTACAGTTAATTTAATCTATGAATAATATAATGTTTTTTATGTTATGGAATATCTGATTTCATTATCATTTTTTTAAGTTGTAGGAAATCCTATCGTTAGTGCAACAGAATAAGTAGCGGGAATT
Source organism: Glomus cerebriforme (assembly GCA_003550305.1). Lineage (NCBI taxonomy): Eukaryota > Fungi > Glomeromycota > Glomeromycetes > Glomerales > Glomeraceae > Glomus > Glomus cerebriforme. Next base: position 122,203 of record QKYT01000167.1, on the reverse strand, counting down.
CCATTATCAAGAATGTAAAGATAACTTGGACCGGGAGGAAGTATAGTTGGGTTTGGTGGCATTTCAAGATTTAATGTAAGATTATTAGTATTATTAGGATCATATTGTGCAGATATAACCTTAAGCATAACATATTTTCGTGAGAAACTTTGTGAATGTGTAACAAATCCGTGATGAATTATAGCAGCAGTTATGAATGAATCGGTTTGTCCTTTCGTGACTTGAACTTCAACTGTTTGTTGATATGACACATCAATTCTTTGAGTGTTTAATGTTGTAAATCCTGCAACGCTATTGATTACAGGACGTGCTAATCCTGTCTGCAAGTAAGGAGGTGTGAACATTTCAACACGATATCTAAGTAAAATTAAAAAGAATAATTTGTAAATTTGTAAAATTTGTAAAATAATTAAAATAAATAAAATAAATTCAAATAAATTAATTACTTACTCGGTGGGAAATTCAGTACCAAGTTCTACATTTGGTTGTGGATTGCTACCTGCTACAAAAACTCTTCCATCTGATACCAAGGTTGCAACGGAATGATATAATCTTGGAACGGTTGATGGAGCTAGATTAGTATTCCATTCTTTGGTTTCAGGATCGTAAATGAAAGGCGTAAGGGTTGGATTACCACTAACATAAAGAGGATTATCTTTTGGACCACTATGATATCCAGCAAAACCCGTTCCGGCACCGTTTACATATAATACTGTTGCGTCTGGTAAAAGAACAGCATCCGGCATAACACGTCCGGTACCACCGAAATTATCCATTTCCCATTGAGCGTTGGGATCAGTTGGATCAATCCTACCACAAGATGCAATTGCAGGAGAAGTAATTTCCATCACCGTATTACCTCCGCAAATCATAATAGTTGGTTTATAATTTAATGATGGTCTAAGAGGTAATAAAATCGAATTAGCAGTTAATGGATATGATCTAATCCCACCAGGTAATACTGGTAATTTTGAAATTACGGTATTTGTTTCAATATCAAAAAGAATTCCTTGTGTATTTGCAAACACGAATAATAACTGTTTATTCTCAAAATTTGGCATAACATGTACAAATGGATAAAGATTATATGGCATCGCGTCTACTAAAAAGGGAAATGATATAGGTTGTGGTTGTGGTGGACCTCCGGCAGACTAAATTTCATAAGTTGGATTATTAAAAGCAACAGTATTTTTTCCTGTCCCTTTCAACGATCCTCCCATTACAAGAACGTTTCCGTTTGGAAGTGTTGCCATAGCTGGATACCATCTACTTGTGACCATTCCATCTGGTATTTCCATCCAGTCAGGATTTGGGTCTGTCGGTGTTATAAATCTTGCGCTCTGATAACCTGGATTATATCCAAGACCATTTTCTGCGCCACCCGCGTGAAATAGAGTTCCATTGGCAAAAAATGAACCTGCTGAACAGAATGTATCTGTAGTAAGGTCGAGGGGAGTAACTTGATTCGTTTCAATATCATATACAGCAGAAATTGCTGGACTTCCATTCGCTTGTTTAATCTTATTTGCTTCAACTTTATCAATTATGTATATGTCTTTATAGGAAGCGAGAACTATGTGCATAGCGGCAACCTGAGAGTCACCGACTATATCCCATTCACCTATTGATGCTTGTGGTGCTTGCCTAGGACGAAGAGGAGAGGTCGTTACAAGACCAATGCCTAGGGCAAAAATTGATATAAATTTTGTTACCTTCATCTTTTTTAAGATATATAAATGTATATCGTGAACGCGAAAACTAAAATAAATTTTAGTTTTGAAAGGTAACAAAAAAAAAGGAGAATATTGAAAATATTTAATATTTTCAAAGAATTTTTTGATCGAAGCATTGCTTATTTATATAAAAGAATAATTAAAATGACCGTATATTTTAATTAGTTTCCTTATACACAATTGTTTTCACAAATGTTTCAACGCATATTTTGCATACACCAACCCACAAAAGGAATATATATATGACCATTACATAATGAAGGTTTAATGGGGGTATGGGAGGGAATTGTTTACTCCGAAAATGAAAAAAAACTTTATTGTTTACGAACAAAAAAAAAAATTATTTTTGATATCTTTCCGTCAAATGAATGAGAGATATTTTTAGCAAAATTCCGTAAATAGACATTTTTACCAATCCATTTTTGAATCGAAAAATTTAGACTAGTATATATTTTTTTTTTAGGAAACAGTTACAACTTGAAAAGTTTATTGTAAAATTTATATGTAAAATAAAAGAACTCGTTTACTAAAAATATCTTACATTAGAAATAAAAAAATTTGGATTTGATCGTTCGCAAAAAAAAAAAAAAAAAATTGAAATTTGGAAGGATACGTTGAAAGAAATTTGGAATAAAAAATATTGCGTGATCATAAAATTTTGATTTTTGATCATATCCGCAGGACTGTCCTTTTTACCTACAGTATATATTAAATTCAAAAGTTTAATTTATTTTTTAACTTCCATTTCATCAATGAATTTAATATAATTTTTATAATATTTATAGATCAATAATTTCCGTCTCAATCCGTCAAGAGATAATTCATTTTTTGTGATGTAGAAATTTCTCGCTCTTTTTTTTTTTTTTTTTTTTTTTGAGACAACGATAACCGATATTCTTTCTCTTTTCGCTGAATATGCGCTTTCTATTGTTTGTTTATTCTCGATTCAAATTTTTTTTTTTTTTTTTTTTTTTTTTTACAAGATTTAAAATTCAGATCTTCGCGTTAATTTATCAAATGATTTATGACTACTTCGGCAATATTTCGGCAATTTAATGTTTAAAGAACCAATAAATTTAAATTTGTAATGCAGAAAAAAAAAGTATAAATCAAGTTTATCTCACTATCCTAAATTAAAATTCAGATCAACGATGATCCATCAATGATATAATTTCTTGGCATTTTCATCCTGTTCGATATAAAGGAAACTCATTGATGTGCAATTATAATAGGCTGGATATGGTTAGGTCGGTCTTGGCAAACCAAGTCCGGTTCGGTTATACAGTTCAGACTGCAAGCGTCACGTGATACTAATAACAACCAATAAAGGGGTATCCTTGGACCTGCAATCTAATAATCTAATAGTAATATATTAATAAAATTAAATTCGTAAATTAATTTAATTAAAATATCAAATGATTAATTCGTTACCATTAAAAAATTGGAGTTAAGTAATCAAACGCATGCTTATTTGTCAGCAGATGCTAAATTTTAATCAATATGAATTTATATGTGAGCAATATTTGTATTTCAATATTTATTTAGAATACACAGTGAATTCAGTATAAGAATCACAATCATCCATTATCGAGTTCACAAAAATGTTGATCCGTGTTTATATTCCATGGAACGAAGATTGTATAGAAAATATGGAAATGTTCGATAAATTTTTACGATAATACATCTGATGGATAAACTTTTTTATATAGATTATCTTACAGATTATAAAATGTTTCTACTGTTGGCGAAAATTTACCGGAATCATAAAATGTGAAATTCCGTCATATCAAATTTTTATATATTTTATATATTTTAATTAAAAATTTGCTTTAAAATTTTGAAATTTTAATAAATAACTTGTTAAATATTGAGATAATACGTTGAAAGTAGAATTATTGAATAAATGATATTAATTTAATTTATTCAAAACTTTTACTACATTTCAGACTTTATATAAATATTTTTTAAGCATTATTTAGAAATTTATATTCTCATAATCTCATCTTTTTTTCTGAATTCCGTGGAAAAAAATTTTTTCCTAAAAAAAAATTATTGTAGCTTTAACGTGGATTGGCAATTCATCATGTAATCATGTGATTATGAAATAGAAAGCGATCGATTTATTATATAAACTCCCATTACTGCAAAATTTCTTTTTATGTAAACTTAAAACTCTCTTTCTCAATGCAATTGTTCTCTAATCACAAAATATGATTTTCATTCTGCAAAATCTTTATCATGAAGGTTAACTGTCACCTTTTATGTTGACTATAACATGCATAATATCTTAGACTACGAAGCATCATATAAAATAATTATTTGTGAAATCAATTTAACTATTAAATAATAATTAAAAAATTTATTACAAACAATTATTTTAATTAAAAATGAAAAGAAATGTTGATTTCAAATGGTTTTACTAATTTATCTCCATCGTTCTGATTGGTCAATATTATTTCTCATTTTTGATTGGCTTAATTTCATCGTGCACATCATGTGACATTTTTTTGTCAAATTTCATTTCCGTGGTGCGTCTTATTGATTGACTAATTGATTGACTAATTGATTAAGCGTAAAAATTTTCTTACATTGATTAAATAAAATATACTTTTTACCATCCTCTTTTAAAATTGTTTCTTTTTATTTTTATTTTTTATTGAGATTTTATCATCCTTGATCTACATAAAGATTTTTTGCTAATTTTGATCATTATTATCACGTAATAAATACAAGAAATTAATTCTTTTTTACGCTGCTTTTCATATATTCTGTTTCACTATGTCAATACCACCAAACATTAATTCCATTTTGGATATAAATGAAGAAATTGAGGATCTTGGTAAGAAAAGTGATATTAACCTTATTCTTGATGCGACAGATGGCGTTGGGCACGTGTGGGAAGGAGTTGAAGATGATAATACAATACCAGACATGATCATTATAGCAAGTTGGATGTTATCAGAAAAATGTATTTATAGAATAAATGATGGTATTGTCATTGATATGGGTCATACAAGAGCATTGCTGGTGAGAATTAGGGATTGGAATCGATTCAATTGAAAATCGAATCTTGAGAATCGATTAAAGATTCGATTAATCATTTCTAANATTCGATTTAANGATTNNATTTTTGATTTTNNATTAATCNAATCNAATCNAATTTATATAAAATAATTTCATTGAGAAATTATATTTTTTGTGGCGCAGCAATTTCGACATAAAATTTTAAGTTAATTTTACTAAATTAACTTTATTATAAATATAAAATAAACTTTTTTAAAAATCATAAGTTTATTAATGATATTTGAATCCAAGTGAGTTCTTTGAGAGGTAACTAAATTATTGGCATCTGAAATGTTGTAGACCAAACTTTACCATGTCCCAAATCAACCCATTGGCCTAAATCATCAGCCCATTATAATAATGCCTTAAGACAGTACCAACGATACTTTCCTAATTTAGGCCGATGGGTTGATTTGGGACATAAGCCGATTTGGGTTACAACAGCGCTATTTGCATCAATTTTATGTTGATCAATTTTTTAGTAATTTTGATAAATCTGGTGTGATTTTTTTTACAATGCTGCAGTTATAAAAATAACTAGATTATTTTCACAATACAAAAATTTTAAAAAATCCATTATTTCAGATTCGATTTTTAGATTCGATTAATTGAATTGCATAGATTCGATTCAATTTTTGATTAAATCGATTCTGGTCAAATCGATTCCAATCCCTAGTGAGAATCTAAATAAAAAGCCTCAATTAGTACAAAAGGAAACAAAAAATGCAGTTGTAAGCATTATATACATGTTAAACTCTCACAAATATAATAATCATTATCCTGATCATTTATCAGATTTGTGTACATTACCACTTTTTGAAATATTCAATATTTTATTCAGCAACATGTGCTTGAAGACTTATCTTAGTATACAGAGGCTCTTATGTTTTAGAGTAGAGGATCGAGTATTAAAGGAATGTAGTAATTCTACTTTAAATATACATAATGTTTAAATATTAATAGATGCTTTAATTTAATTACATAGGATGATATTTATATAATTGTATATAAGATGATAAAGACATTTGCTTGTATTGATAAAAATATATTATTATCTTTAGAAAAAGCTAGTCATTGTAGGTGATAATTGTTTATTCACATGGCATGATAAGTCAGATGAAATAGGTTTTATTCAAATAAAAGGACAGAAAGAAATGATAAACTCTTTAAGATATTATGTTTAAATAGTACCTATGGCATGAGAAAACAAAACACATTTTAATTATTTTAAAAATTTTATTATTTGTATTAAAAATTTATGATTATTAATTTATTTTTTTTTTTTATTGATTGAAATATTAGTTTAATTATAAATTACATTATTCATTTTGCATTGGGGGTTTTTTTTTTGCATAAGATAGGAGTTACTTAGGGTTAGGTTGAGGTTAGGAATAATAATTGAAAAAGAGATTGGATTATCCCCTGAAGGGGAGGCTTGAGGCCATAAGGCTGAGAGGGGGGAGGAAATGGTGACTGTTACGCCGAAGGCATAGAAACAGGTTGCCCAGTCAGCGGCAATGGTCATCTTTTAGACCCTACCATGCATGTAATATGATTTTGACCAATCACAATTGGAAATATTTTGACCAATCGGAGCAATGAATGTAAATTAGTGAAATTGATTTCAAATAATAATGAATCTTTCATTGATACTTTACGAATGTGAAAATGCAGAACGTATAAATATATAATAATAACCTTTTTATACAAAATTTTAAATTGATTTTTTTTATAAAACTAAGGAGTTGAGAGGCTTCACGTGTGAATGGTCACATTTTTTAATATGAAGTAATTAACTGTTAAAAAATTTAACTTCAAATTACAGTAATAAATAAAATAAGTCCATTCAATGAAATTTGAGAAGCGGATTTTATCCATGGGGTCAAACTTAAAAATAATGTAAAAAATTATTAGGTATGTAAATAAATATCTTTAACAAAAAAAAATCAAACATTGTATTAAAAGAATGCTTACCTATTATAATTAATAATTTTTTGTTCATTCATTCCGAAGAGAATAGAAATGTATGAAGAGTTAAATTTTAATGATTTATTGACTTTATCAATTTATCAATGAAATTATTATAAAAATTATATAATAAAATTATTTAAATTACCAGGTGATTACAGGATGAATTGCTCAGTTTTTGTTTGGGTAATCATAATCAAAAACAGCAAGCTTGATTATTGTTACACATGCTGTGCGTCTCATCTGAAATTCTGAAATCGCAAAATTTATGGAATTACGATCCAATATAAATATAGATAGTAAAAAATTTTTTGATAATCACTATGGATTCATCTAAAGATAAAGATTGACTTGAAGTACAAATATTGTCAAATAGTATAAAATCTTTTAATTATGCCGAATTTTCAAATATGAAAAAAATTGCAGGAGGAGGATTTGGTAATTTGTATAAAGCATATTGGAAAAGTCATAGAATGATGATCGCTTTAAAAACTTTGAAATATAAAACAACTCGTGAATTTGTTAGAGAGGTAAAATTTTTTAATCAAAGACATTTAAATAATAATAATATATTTTATTAGCTTAAACTTCTTAGAAATGTATTCTATCATCCTAATATTAATCAATTTCTAGGAGTTATAAAAGGTTTATTTCAATCTTTATTTTTCAATAATATTCCATCTTGTTATTAACTCTAAATTTGTTATTAGATGATAAATCTAATTATGTGATGATATTGCAATACGCTGATGGCAGAAATCTACGAGGATATCTAAAGTCATCCCCTTTAACATGTCTGATAAATACCATATTTCTCTTGAGATAGCTGAAGGTTTATTATGTTTACATGCAGAAGGCATACTTCATAGGGATTTAGTAAGTTTTAATATTAAATATATTTTGCTTTTATAAAAAAAGGAAGAAAATATGGATTTTTTTTTTAATATAGCATCCTCAGAATGTTTTGGTTCATCAAGGCAAAATGTTAATTGCATACTTTGGTTTGTCAAAAGAAGAAACTTCAAACTCAGTATCAGGCTCTTTAAACGCAATGTTATATACAAGACCAGAAGAAAAATAAGTATAAACAAAATAAAAAATCTGACATCTTCAGTTTTGGTATGATCTTATGGAAGATATCAAGTGAAAAAGAGCCATTTGCCGGCATAGAGAATTTGCAAGTCGTATTGAAAATTTCTCGTGAAGATCAGAAAAAAAGAGTTGAAGGAATGCCTGAATCGTATTTTAGACTTTATACAGAATGCTGGGATGAAGAACCCAATAAACGTTCTAATATTGAAGAAGTTGTTGAGATTTAGAACTAGTATATCCACCAGCAAATTTGCCAAAAATAGTAGTACATTCATCTAATCCTACGACCAGTGAACTTATTTTTGAAATCGAAGAAGAAATTCATAATCAAGTTCCTTTAATTATAAATCAAAATTCTTATAGTCCAGGTAAAATTAATGCTAAAATTAAAGATAATATTTATAATCATACTCCTTTATCTATAAATCATAATTCTCATAGTTAACTGATGAAATTAATAAATCCAATTTTGACATGGATGACTGATGATGAAATCTCAATAATACATCCACAAAATTGTTCATATTATTTATTTTCTGTAATCAAATAAACACACAAACCCAAAATTAACTTGTTAAGATGTATGAAAATAGATATGGAGCAAAGAAAATATCAATAGTCAAGCAAATTATTAATATAAAAATCTGCTGAACGAGAGTATCAATATGTTTAATATAAATTAATAGAAACTTCTACATTTATAAAAAAGACTTTAAAAAATATTATAGTGATTTCGTATCATATTTTTTCATAGAAATAATTAATCTCAATTTTTATATAATTTATATTTTAGATTAAAATGAAAACATTTTATAGAACTTGTGATATACACCAATAGTTTAAATTTAATTTATTTTGATAAACCTCATATTTCGATATTTGTATATTGTAAGAAGGTTTGACATTCACGTAAAACTTACCAAAACTAGCATAATTTATATAATATTTATATTATTTATCATTTATATACTTTGATTTATCCTATTATACTATTAAACAATATGAAAGAGCTATTGCGAGTTAATTATTTATAACCATAGTACATAAAACATACATGTCTAACTGCTGTTTCAAAGTTGATTTCAAAGTTTTGCTTAATCTTTATGATTACTGCGTCACTCATAATTTTTTATTTAAAGGTATAGTAATATTTTTGGTAATTATGTAGTTTTAGCAGTTGCTGTCCAAAATCCTGAAACTCAAAATCCCAATAGGCCAAAATCCTGACACTCAAAATCCTGACAGATACAAAATCCTGAAACTCAAAATCCTGACAGGGTCAAAATTCCAACAGGTACAAAATCCCAAAATTGGCCCACATTAAGCTTTAATGCCACCCGGAATTAAGTTTTGGGATTTTTTTCAGAAGTTTAATAAATCATGAATTATAGTTCCAATCAGCATTAATGCTTAATGTGGGCCAATTTTTCAGGATTTTGTACCTGTCAGGATTTTGATCCTATCAGGATTTTGGATTTTGGGATTTCGAATGTCGGGATTTTGGCCTGTCAGGATTTTGAGTTTCAGGATTTTGTACTATACCCAGTTAATGCATACTAAAAATTGCTACAAGAGATACTGTACTCTAAAACTTAATAATCGAAAGCATTAATAATTGGTTTCTTTTTTTTTTCTTTTTCTTTACCAAAAATAAATTGATTTACCAGTATATTAAGGTCCTTTATATAGATTTCATTATAATAAATGTAGCTCCTAGTATAATTGAAAATAGTGGGAGACATCTTAAGGAAATTTTATTATTTAAACTAGCTGCTATTTAGAAACCTGGAAAGGGCTTTTTAGGTGCACAAGCAATTCTTCTATTTTTTTTACCCATGGTTAAAGTGAAAAAGAAGAAAAAAATGAATAAAATAAAAGAAAAATAATGCGAAAAAATATGAAAGAAAAAAAAAGTATAATATGATAAGAAAGTAGATGCAAAAAAATGTAAAAGAAAAAAAAGGATAACGTGAAGAAAAAATGTAGAAGAAAAAAAGGATAACACGAGAAGAAATATCATGCAAAAAAATGTGAAAGAAAAAATGATTATACGAAAAGAAAAATGCTGGTAAATTAAAATGGTTATTGTATATGATGGAACGTTATTCCACGGTCACCTTAGAATATCATGATTTTTACAGATTTCCGTAGAATAACTATTACTAATAAAATGATCATTAAATAGTTTGTGATTTCATCACTATTATAAATCGTACCTAATTTTGCCATTTAACTCATTACTATGGAAAGATTGCCCGATATATAGTGTTCATCATTAAAGATAACTTTTGTGTTTTAACATCCTAAATACTATAAATCTGGCCCATTCACCATCTATGTAGAATTGAAAAGTGTATAAGTTAGTTTATTCAATAAAAGTCCAATACAAAGTTAATCAATTCTTATATTAAATTTTCAATTTCCTGTGAATTGAGGGTGTAATCCAGATTTTTTTGCTGTCGGCCAGAGCAATACATATTAATTGTCAATGGCGTATGTAGATGATTTGTAGTGAGTAATTGTAGCAGCATCTTATTTTATTTGAGGTAAATTTAAAAAAAAATTAATCATCGAATCAAATATATATATACATATTATGAATAATTTTATTAAAACAAAAAAAGAAATGAATAATTTAAATTACAGACTAAGAAGCTTTTAAGACATCCACTACTCTATTCTTAGTGTTTAAATTATTTCAAAATTATCTAAATTACAAACTAAAAAACTTGTGAAACATTCTTACTACTCTTAGTGTTTAAATAATTCAAAATAAACTAATTAAAAACTAGTAAATATCATTTTAATAAACAATCTAAAACCCATCTAAAAAATAAAAATATAAATTTAAAATTTTTTTTTTTTTTAAAAAAAAAGATACTGTTCTTCTAAATGAAAATTTGAATTATTGCATATTTCATCATCATCTATTAAAAAAAAATAATAATAATAAATTAGAACAATATTTCATTATCCGAATTTAATATCAATGTTTTGTTTTTTTAGTTGATGCCCTATAAAAAATATATATTCTTAAAACATACTTGTTTTATGGTTAAAATATACTTATATTACGATAATATACTTAAAGTATACTGAAAAATGTATAAACTGATATATTTATAATTAAATTTTAATAGTAAGTTATCTTAAATTATAATGAAACTAGCCGTAACCTGTTGCTTTGCACCGGGATCAATGAATATAGTAAATTACTGTATGTACATAGAAAATATTCCAGAAATAAGCTGAGATATACCAAGTGAATAATCTCTACAATAGGTTTATTAGTTAACAATTACACCACCTATCAGATCATCCAGTACGCCATTTCATTTCACCTGAACCTATTCATAATATGGAATAGATCAGGCGCAGGCAAATCACACATTACACAATTTAAAGACTATTTATACAGGCTAATCTAAACGTTAGGTTCCACAGTAATTTTTTTATTATATATATAGATTATACTTAATTTTTACATTTATATTTAATAGATATCTTAAAATATACAAAATGGATACTAAAAACCTTCTTAAAATTAATTTAATAATGTTTTAAGTATATTGATAACTATTATTAATTTAATTAAAATTTAAGGGAAAATGTAGTTG
>QKYT01000167.1:74698-87824 GCA_003550305.1 Glomus cerebriforme | reverse complement strand
ACACTATTGATTTTTGAAAAATCAAATGATTTACTTACCTATACCTGTGGACTTGAAGTAAGTTTCTTTAAAAAATCTAATTTTGATCTTTAAAAAATTAATCTTTCAAATAAATTAATTTATTATATAGATAAATTATAATACATTTGATGAAAGAATTTATGGAATATCTAAAGATCCAATATCATTTAAATATATATTGGTAATTCAATATAATTTTGATAAATTTTTAATCACATGTGCCAAATGTAGACTTCTATCTCATTTTTTTGATTGGTGTAACAATTGTAAATTGAAATATTTTCAATTTAATTATGGAGAACATCCAAATGGAAATAACAAGATTGATGAGTTTCTCAAGAATAACTATTGTAAAAGTAAAAGTCCGAATGAATTAATTGAATGGATACCTTATAATGAATTTAAAATTACAGATAAAGGAACTTCAACTTACAATTCTATATGGTTAAATGGTCATATTTGTGATTGGAATGAGGATGAATTTAGTTGGAATAGAAGAATTAAAAACAAGAAAGTGATATTAAAGAATTTTGAAGATTTATATGACTTGTTTATTTATAAATATGAAGTGAGTTTCTTTTTGAACCTTTATTTTTGACATTTGATAAATTAACCTTCTAACACAAAGATGTATGCTATTATAGTTTGAATTTAATTGCTCTTTATTAGGAGAAGGAGAAAAACTTTACCTTCATGGAATATCTAAAGACCCAATGTCAAATAATTTTATATTAGTTTTTGGTAGTAGTATATTCAATAATTACCAATACTTATGTACAGAGTGTGAAAAATGTCAAATTGGATTCAATTTTTTTGATTGGTGTAAAAATTGTAAATTAAACCATTTTGAATTAACTTACGGAAAACAGCCAAGTGAAAATAATGAAATTGATAAGATTCTTAGAAATAATTACTGTGAAAGCAAATTGAAAACATTATTTGAATGGATACCTTTTAATGAATTAGAAGATATTAATTTAATTAAAAATGGAACTTCCATTAAATTATACAGTGCTATATTGAAAAAAGGTAATATTAGCTGCTGGAATTATCATAAGAATGATTGGAAAATAGTTGAATATCAAGAAGTAATTTTGAAATTTTTTATAAATTATTACGAATTTTTGATGTTTTTGTATAATAATGTAGGTTTGATGGTTTGATTTTGAATTTATTGTTTTGTTAATTATTACATCTAACTCTTATTTGATTTCTATTGAAATACAGGAAATAGAATATAAATTTAAACATTATTATAAGCAAAACATTTATGGTATTTCTGAAGATCCAACATCAAATTTTTATATTCTAATATTAAAAAATTATTTAATTCAGTACAAATGTTCTGAATGCAATTATAATCGACCATTTATCTATTGGTGTAATAATTGCAAGATTAGGCACTTTGATCTTAAGTATGACAACTTTTTAAGTAATAATAATGACCTCAACATTATTCTTAAAAATAATTATTGTAAAAGCGAACATGTAAGTGAATTTATTGAATGGATTCCTTATACATCACTTATTGATATTAAATTTCTTGATAAAGGAGGATTTTCGAAAGTATATAGTGCTATATGGTTAGATAATACTATATGTAAATGGAATAATGATACTTATGAATGGGAACGTCTTGATGGTTATAAACATGTGGCTTTAAAAATCAATGAAAATTCTAATTATGATATTTCAGGACTTTTACAAGAAGTAAGTTATTAATTATGATATATTATTATTTATTACAAAATTAACTTTATACTTTATTCATTTATACATTTATTTTAGATACAATCTTATTACAAAATAGGATTTTCTCATAAAATCACTAAACTTTATGGGATATCTATAGATCCAGTATCACAAAATTATATTTTAGTTTTGGAATATGTAAAACATGGAAGTTTACGAAGCTTTTTGAATAAATTACATGAATATTTACCTACAACATTTAAGATTCAAATATTAAAAGATATAGCTAAAGGTCTTAGTGAAATTCATTCCAAAGGTCTCATTCATCAAGATATTCATCCTGGAAATATATTGAATATAGATTTTGATCAAACTAAAATAACTGATTTTGGTTTAAGTAAATATATTAATAAGCAATCAGATAATAATNAAGAAANGAAAATTTATGGAAATTTACCATATATGGCGCCTGAAATATTACGAGGTCNACCTTACACTCAAAAGGCAGATATTTATGCCTTTGGAATTATTATTAATGAAGTATTTACTGGAAAAAGACCATATAATATATTTTGTGATGACTTGGCCCTTTTTATAGATATTTGTAAAAACAACTCGAAACCAAAAATTCACGGAAATATTCCAGAAGTTTTAATTAATTTATTAAATAAATGTTGGGATGCAGAACCTTCAAATCGTCCAACAGCAGATGAAATAATCCAAAAATTCACATTTTTTGAAACTGATGATATTATCTTTGAAGAATTAAGAAATTATAACAAAGAAATGCAATCAAACAAATTAGATGACTTAAAAACAACTACTAGTAAATTATATGTACAATATAGAGGTATTTTATTACTTGTTTATTTATTTTATCTTATGATATATAATATTATTGACTTATTATTTAATTTAGAATCATCTAAAGGTTTAGATTGTCGTATTAAAGATTGAAACTGTTTATGCTTCAACTTCTAGAAACAATTATCAAGCAACTATTTCTCCAAGTGAAGATCAAGACACATATTTAAACTAAAAACATAATACAGTATATTATTCTTCTATTTCATATCTTGTCAAACAATTGGAATCATAGAGTATAGTTTTATTTAAAACAGACCAATTATGTAATTTGTCGTGACAGTTAAACATCACCTACCCATAAACCATATGATTTCGGATAATGATTTTCGGTAGTCTCATTTTCAATAACATTTTTCTTCGTCGTAACTTTTTCTATTTAACTACAGTATGTCAAGAAACATTTCATAAACTATTTTTTTTTTATATTTTATAATAAAAATATTTTGAAACGTAAAAATTAAAAAATTATCATAATGAAAAGTTTTAACATTTGAAAAAATGAAGTAATCAAATTATTACCAATACCTTTAAATAACTCGGTATAAAGTAGTTTTCAATTATTTAAACCATAAAATAGCTTAGCATAGTGAAAGTTTATTCAATATTTCATTAACTGACCTAGTTTCTTTTCTAATTCAAAAGCGATAACGTGAAAAATGAAAATTCACTTAGATATTAAATTCTTATACGAATAATTTTTTTAAAATGTGGAAATATTCAGATAAAATTTTTACAGGACACAAGTTGTAGCTTGATACCAATAGTCATACGATTTTAGGGAGTAAATTAGTATTCATGTTATTGATAAAATACGAAAAAAATTTTCAAAAATTTTAAATTTTTAAAAAAAATTCCAAACATCTGAACTAACCACATTTTTATTTATTTTTTTTAATAAAGTTAAACTTTATTTAAAAGCTTTTCAATATTGTTTACATGTTTTTATCAGAATTTCAGTGAGAAAAATTATTTCATTTAAACTTTTAATGTAGCTCTTTTCAAAATTGTGCTATCAAAAGTAGTTATGATTTTCTAATGATTATTAGACCTTTTATCATTTAATTATATATATCACGTTCATATTTAGCTTTGAATCGTTGAGAGAATAATTGGCTGATGTTGAAGATGATGAAGTCCCTGAAATTGCATGTTTTACATCCCGTTTTTTCATATAAAAAATAACTCATTTCAAGAGTATCCTGTCAATTATTGGAATGTCAAGAAGCTTTCTTAATTACTTTCTTAAAAGAAATAAATAAACAGTGTGTAAAATATTTTTTAAAGAAACAGTAATCACTACTACTGATAATAATGATATTTTTTTTATGAATTGTAAATATAATTAATATCAGCTATTTTTTTATTTATTTTGTTTTACAAAATAATTTATACAACGCATCTGCATTATCAATATCACTTGTCATATTCCCAAGGTGAAAAATAAATTCTCGCTTTCAATTTATTAATTTGAAAATTTTAGCATAATAATGAAATGACCAATTTATAATTATCAGATGAATAATAAAATAATTAATATATTCGTGCTGATTCATATTTAGGAATTTTTGAATTGGAGATTTTGATCTAATCATGAATATTTGGTTTTGTAAAGAAATTGTTTTTACATGTACATCGAATTATTTTTAAAAAAATATTTTTAATCTTATTTTATTATATTTATTTCACATAATTTATTATTTAATTTTTACTAGATTTTTTAAAATGTGTTACTATGATTCTTCAATTTCAATTAATAAATTAATTTTATAACTAGCAACAAATAACACTTGTTGCCTCAATGCAAGAAAACACTTGCACGTGCCTTCGAGATCTTAATTCACTTAAAAAGACTTTTAGCAGAATAAAATATTTAATGATCAGGTTATATTCCTTTACATCGAACTTTGATTTTTTTTTAATTTTTTTATACAAAATTCTGATTCATTCAATAAGAAATCTATATACAATACATTTTAGTTTATTGTAATGCAGCTGATAATGCACGAGAATAAAGTAAAATAATTTTTATTTAAACAAAATGCTATTCAAATCATACAAAGATTTTTATTTTATATTTTGTACTAAGAATAAAATATTTTAAACGTATAAATAAATATTTAATCATTAATTATACAGGTTTCTAATTATACAAATTGGAAATAAAAAAAATTAGAAATAGATTTTTGAAACTAAAAAAATATATAATTTTGTCATACGTACCTAAATTTTCACTCGTTATTGTTTCATGATCATAATGTCCATCATTATTATTCGTAATTATAATTCGGTCACTTAACCCATCTTGCGCTAAAATTTCATTCAATTTAGCAGAATAATCNATTNTTCTACTCGTANAACAAGATTTTGGATGATATATAATTTTTGGTTCATTTTCTATAAATTAATAAAATTAATTAATAAATAAAATCTAATGAATAAATATAATTTAATAAAATAAAAAAATGAATTTAATTACCAGGAACAGGTATTCTCTTTTCTTCATCATCTTCTATTGGGTATTTTTTATTCCATTCAAAAAAAATATTTTCCAATTCACTAGCAGTTGGTCTTTTTTCAGGATCATTATCCCAACATCTTTTCATTAATTCAACATATTCAGGCATAGTTCCTTCTATAATTTCTGGTCTAAAACCCTTGCAAATATTTAAAGAAAGAGGAAAATCATGAGAAATATTATGAAATGCTGGAACTCCTGATGTCACTTCCCACATAATAATTCCAAAACTATATATATCAGCAGCTTTTGTATATGGTTTGCCACGTAAAACTTCTGGTGCTATATAGGGAAGAACTCCATATACATCATTCTTTACACTAGATTGATTAACTGGTCTACATAATCCAAGATCACTAATCACTGGGTATTTGTAATTAGCATAAAGTATATTCCCATTATGAAAATCTCCATGAACTAAATTTAATTTATGAATAGATTCAAGCTGTCTTAAAATCCAACTTAAATTTTCAAATTTATCATTTGGATTATATTTATTTATCAATAAATTATTTCTTAAACTACCATCAAACGCTTCATCCATTACAATCATGTAATTCAATGTGTCTGGATCTTGTGTTATTCCAAGTATTGGAATAAGAAAAGTATAATTTGATCGTGCTTTATATTGACATTGTAAATGTAATTTCCACTGTAAAAAATAAACATCAATTATTATAAGGTATTAACGTTATTTTTATTTAATAAATATAACTGCTTACCTCATTTAAGAAATCATCATTAATATTTAATGAATCATTTAAACTTTTAAGTACTACTGGATGACTATATTCTTCATTGTCAAATTCACGTTTCCAATCTTGTTTCTCATAATCCCAATGTTGTATCAGTCCATCTAACCAAATTGCTTTGTAAATTGTGCTAAAACCACCTTCAGCTAAAAATTGAATATTCTTTAATCGATTATAAGAAATCCATTCAAGTAATTCATGATTATTTCTTGCATTTAATTGTGATTCTTGAATGAACTTATCTATATATTCATTTCTACTAGTCCAATTACCAAAATCTTGTTGAAATCTTTTGGAATAACATTCTTTGCACCAATCATCCCATGTATTTAGTTGGTTACATTCGGGACATAAGCCATATTTTTTGTTAAGTATACTTCGTTCATATGGATCTAAATCTGTTTTATTATCAGAATTATTTTGTTCATTGTTTGTGTTTACAAGATTAATTTTATTAACTTCATTCTTATTATTTTCTTTGAATAGATTTTTATTTTTTGAATAAATTTTAGTAAAGGGAAAACAAAATATTTTTTTTAAGAATGCCATTAGCGAAACAAAGGTTCGTTTATGGGTGGTTTATATAATATTTCGGAGTTTATCTTCCGAATGGTGATACGATTTTCATTATTTTTATTATTTTGGTTAAACTATTTTTAACCAGTCACAAGCCGGAACTGGCGCAGTATAAAATATTAATTTTAACTGCTACTGAATAATTTTTAAAATTCGTAAAAATTCTTTAAGAACTGGAAGAAATGATGACTTACATCATTACACGACCTTCTCACACATTCTCATACCAGTCTCATACCATTTTTATTACTCACTTCTTTATTATTGGTTTTTCTTCCATTCTCAATTGTTGAATATAACATTTTAAGTTATGCAGCAATTTTTTTTTTGGATAAATTATCATACTAAACCACATTTAAATTAAACGTAAAATCAATGAATTTTTTTTAAAATTACATAATAAAAATTGAAAAGATAACGTCATAAACATTAGATAAAATTATTTAATAAGGAGTTAAAACTTATTTGTCCGAAGCGTGGAGGATTATTTATTGTATCGTCGTTCCACCTACGTCATTGAAACTTCCTTTTTTGAATTATACTATCTCCGCTTGTAACTATAATAAGTGAAAAAATATTCAGAAGGTGAATATAAAGATATTTCTGGAAGAGTCTAAACATGAGAAATTTGAAGAAACAATTGATGGAGATGAAACTGATGAAACTGAGGATGAAAGAAACTGAAGATGAAGATGATATACTTGAAATGGTAAATTATAAAGGGACATGATAATTTTTAATGTCTTCTTATATTTCTTTTCTATATTTTTTTAGATAATGTTATTAATGATATCCAAGTCAGTTTAGATCATAAAATTGGATCTGAAATATTTGTCCAAAAAGTTGGTAAACAGGATACACCAAGGGGGCAATGAATAATCAATTGAGTTATATTATGGCTGATGTATTTGGAGATGATGTATATGCTAAGGCTTTCATCGTTCATACCCAAAAATTTGGTAAGTCATTATTAGTAAGTAATACCCTTTTTGATTAATATTAATTATTTTTGTTATGTGTAGGTTATTCTGGAGATTCCGGTTCTCCAGACCAAGATGGCTCATTATGGGGTATATATCAAGGTACTTTAGAAAGTAGACGTGCATCTTTGTCATTCCAATTGATAACATTTTAGAAAGTGTTTATATAAAAAAAAATGCGAAATTTAAACTATTAATTAATGAATAAGAATATGTACCCTATACAATGTACACATAGCAATTTAGGTAATAATTAATTAAACTAGAAAATACATCACGTACAGTATAAGTGAACATAAAATTTTATAATATTGAACTACTGTATATTAAATTAGCCTCATCAGTGAATCAACAATTGCTCAATTATTATCTCATCATATTATATTTTGACTTTTTATGTGTGTTATTATTTGAATTTATATGATTATGGAAAAATTGATACAAAGGAATTTTCTTCCGTCCTTTATCGACAAAGCTTTGTTAAAGCCAAAACCTCACTATGAAATATTTTTTGGGTACAGATAATAATAAAAGTTTATTATATTTAGATATATAGAAATTTTTATTAATGTTCTTGAAAATCAGTCGCTTTACAGTCAAAAGAAACAAATATTTGACAATTAAATCTATAGCTGTTAAATATAATTGTTCTTATATTGATAGAATTAGTAATTGGATGATTCAAATTATACTATAATTTTTATAGAATAAAAGTTTATGATAATTTAAGAATTTGCTAATCTTAAAGTTGGGATATTTGGCACAACATTAGATAAAATTACTAAATAAACTTTATTTGTCGGTAATTTAATTAAGATGGAATTAGTTCTTTAAGAGTACATGTAAACATCCTAGTCATAATCTGTAAAAGCAGTATGTGGCAAGGTAAAAATATTTTTCTTAAACTTCTAATATAAAAAGATATTTTTTCATGGATTAGCAACTTAATTAATGCTTAACTTATAGTATTCTCTGCAACTATCCAAGTATCAAAATGACATCCAATAGACAATTCTAAAGGTTCAGGTATTGTATAAATTTTGGTATTTCAAAACCAAATAAAGATATCACTGGCAATATTTCAAATGTACAATATACAAAATTGCTTTATTAACGAAGGTTAATGAAACCAAAACAAAATTTCACAAAGAATATAACAACCTTGATCGAGTTCACTTTCCTCCATAAGTATTTCTGAATCAAAAAAGTTATCAATGATAA
This sequence comes from Glomus cerebriforme, assembly GCA_003550305.1. Taxonomy (NCBI): domain Eukaryota; kingdom Fungi; phylum Glomeromycota; class Glomeromycetes; order Glomerales; family Glomeraceae; genus Glomus; species Glomus cerebriforme. The sequence continues at coordinate 79,200 of QKYT01000167.1, read as the reverse complement.
GATTTCAAGTATATTATACAAAATCGAAATTTTCCAGCATTAATGAAACCAAAATAAAATATAACAAAGCCAAAGTAAAGTATAATGAAACTAAAGCAAATTCTAACGAAACTAAAGTAAAATTTAATGAAAAAAAGCAACCATTCATTCACAACTCGTCCACATATGACAAGACTAGTCAAAAAAAATTAAATACAGTAAATGAAGACAATTTCAAATACCACACCTGTTTGTAATAGCTCTCTATTCTGCAGTGATGTAACTGGTAATGGAAAAAAAGAGATTATCTTTTTTTACAAAATAATCTAGTCATTACAAAAAAGAATAACGCGTCAACATTAAATAAATGATTGTCACGTNATGNTACANAAATTTCTAAATTTTCTCTTAAAAATATTAAGAATGTAAAAATGAGTTAATAAATTAAACAAGTCACATAACGCAAATTATAGTTTAAATGATTTTTTTTTATTTGTTCACATGAAAAATTTCTATAATATGTTAATAACTCATGATTTCCTCCTAGTACTAACCAAATATGGAATTTAATTTGCCACATTATATATAGTGAATAAATTAAAGATGCAATCAATGGTAGTACATTCAGCGTATTTATGTAATAGTTTCATATGATTTATAAAACAGAATAAAAAAATATAGAAATTATGATCTAATATACAACGCGTAAAAAATATGGATTGTGACTCATATATGTCACTATACTTTACTTGGCTAGCCAATTTAAATTAAGTAATATATTACATAATTAATAATAAAATAAAAAGCATAATAAGTTATCATGACACATCCTTTGTAAATTTTACAAAAGGTAAAATAAAAATTTATAAATACCTACTATTAAGATTTTTTTTTCTCTAAATTTAAAAAAATGAATTCACTGAATTTTCCCTTTAAACACTTTTCTTTCTATAATTTCATTTTTTTCTCTATAACCTCTTAAAAATAAACAAATCCTTTAAACTCCTTCTTTTATCTTTCCTTATACTGTATATAGGGGTCTTTCCTCGTATCAGGCAAGGAAGGTCCAGCAGGTAGTTGAGTATTTCCTATCTAGCTGGTTTGATTTTTTTAAATTCCTTTAAACTTCCTCTTCTCTTCCTTATACTGGATATAGAAGTCTTCTTCGTATCAGGCAAGGAAAGCCGGTCAGATAGTCGAGTATCTCCTAACTGGCTGGTTGGTTTAGATTAGAATTCTCTCTTCGCTTATTTCATTTTCAAAAATCCAGTAACTCTAAAGATAAGAACCATTTATTAGCAAAACGCCTAAAGTAATACAAGTAACCAGTTGAAACACAAAAGAATAGCCATAAAACACTAAGATATGAAACCTGCTTTTCCTAAAAAGAAGATAAACAATGGATATTATGGATTTAGCAAAACCAAAACTGTTTGAATGTAATGATAAATATATATTTAAAGATTTAAAAGATTATGCAATGTTTAGTAGTCATAGTGAGAAAAGAAACAATTTTATTAAGAGAAAATTGTGATAAAGTAGAAAAATAAAAGGTGCAGTGATCACATTATACAGTAAAGACAAAACGAATCTGAGGATAATACAACAATCCATGTAACAACAAGAAATCAACAACTAAAATTATTGAAGGCTAAAGAAATTATTGAGAATGAAAATTTGATAAGAAATGATAAGAAAGCAAAAATCAAAAATGCATATAAAAAATAGAAAGAACAATTTTGAGGCAAAGTATATAATATACTAATAGAGAATAAGAAAGAGCCAGAAATAACGTGGATCACTCACAAAGTGTAAAAAAAATTGAGATTTACTAAGAAAATAATGAATGCAATACCAAGAAATAAAATGGGAGATAATTTAAAGTTAACAAGTTCTGTAATGTTAATTGAATCATAAAGTTAAAAATAGAAAGAAATGGTGATGTAAATTGCAAAAAAAAAAAAAAGAAAATAAACAAGAATAATGAAGGATAATGAAGGAACGAACACAGGGAAAAATTAGAAAATGAAAAAAAGTACAACAAATGGAGATTAGTAAACAATGTTGGGGATTACTAAAACAATAGACAATATTTAGATAATAGTTAGTATTGATAATTTGTTTAGATAAGATAGAAACATTTAACTAGACTGAAAATTTTTAAATTTAATTTTTAAATAATCAAATGAACAATTAATGATTGCAAAAAAAAAAATTATTTACTATAATTAATAAAAAATCATTAAACAAAAAATAATAAAATTTTTATTTTCTTGTTTGAATGTATAATAAAATCAGGCTGACTATTTCAGTAACTGGTGGAATTTACTATCCGTCAGAAATTTTCTATTGTTTACACAATTCTAAAGGCTAATTGCAATTATGATCAATAACTTTTGTTTTTTTATATTAATAGTATACATGGTTTAAAACGTGAATAATTGAAGGCAAATAAAATAATCTTGTAATTATTTATAATATGCATTCTTGAATGTTATGCTTATTGGCTAATTTATTAGTAAATATTCATTAACAATTGCAAAAAAAAATACTTTAAGTAAAAAACAAAATTTAAGTTTTTAACCCTTTATTTTTTTTTGAGCCATTCAAAAATTGTCTAAAGAAAATCCATCGTCATATTTTTTAATTATCCTTTTGCTTTATGCTCTTATATTAAGCTAAATAATTTTTTGGAATTCTAATTTGCAATAACATAGGATGTCTATCTTTCAAAATAATTTTAAAGATTCTAAATTAGGCTCATATGAGAATAAGAATAATGGAATTTAAAATTAAACAAACTAGTTGGCGATAACTTAGTTAATATTTCGAACAATCTACTCAAACAAATTCCTGTTCATAAATTATATATACTGTATATAATAAATAAATAAAATAATTCATTTAAATATTGACAATTAATTAATAAATTTATAAGATATTTAAGTTTTGGACAATTTTGATAAATAGCTTTAATCTTCAATTATTCTTATTTTCTTAAGATATGTTCCTGAATTTTCGATTAAACTCACTAAAACTAAACTTGGAACTTTCCTATAAATATAATAGGACCCCGAAATATGCATACAGAGGTCAGGTCAAGCCAAAAAATTTTACTATTAGCTGTACGCGGGCCGAAATTACGATAATGTCAGTCAGTTGCTAAAATAAGTAATAAATTTCTGGCTGACATTATCAGAAAGTATCCAAAACAGGAAAGATTCACATGATTTTTTTTGGTTCATTATACGCAAACTCTGACCCTACCTTTTTATATATATTTCGGAATCCTAATATAATCACAAATTAATAGACCACACTATTTTGAAAACAGCAATATAATCAAAATTTCATTTTAATAAGCAGGAAAATTGAAACATATATATAAATATTTACAAACTTTTAAAATACTAAGATAGGAGTATTCATTCCCTAGATGATAGTTGAAATATATAATCATTAACAATTGGAATAACCTGTTAAAGAAATNAATAATATCTAGATCTTTAAATCATGTATTTTATTCTTTNGTATGAGAAATGAACTAGTATAAAATATAATTTAAATGAAACTGGAGAAAAGTTTTTATCATTTTGTTTAAGTTTATTTAAAGAAAAATTATAGCAATAATAATTAAATCTGCTAAAATGTTGTTTGATCGAAGTATCTAGTTACTATATACAAGTATGCGCAAATTGTTTATTAATCACATGATCCACGTCCTATATCCGCAGTAACGAATTACTGACGTTAAATTTTATTATGATTAGAATTATAGTAATGAAAAGAGCTCCTATTTTTTTTTTCCTATTCGGGCGGCTGACTTTTTTTCGTACTTAACTTAAATCGGATACGAAACTATGATTTTTAACATGTAATCCATTTATTGGATTCTATATTAAAAGTTTTTAAAAGACAAATTATTACCTTAAAAAAAGTTTTGCCAAAGGAATTATTTTAAAATATTTTTTTGAATCCATTAAACTGAAAATATTAAATAAATTAATCTTAAAAAAATATTGCTTATAACAATTTATACTTAAGCGAATCTCAAAATTCTTAAAATTGATTTGCATTCAAAAAATTTGCTTTGTGAATCTCGTGATAGATTTATACTATTAAAATTTAATAAAACCATGAATCTTATGATTAAAAAATAAACCACGATACAATAAAAAAAATGGTACTTTAAAAAATTAAATGCAAAATATTGAAGGATTTTATTTCAATTAAAAATTAGATGTCGTCACCTACTCTCAAAATATGATTGCTCATATCACATTAAAAGAAAAATTCGAAGGAAAATAAGGATCTAACCAATTATTTATGATCTAGAAATACATTTGTATGAACCAAATTTTATTATTAGCTGTATGCATTTTTCAGGGCTGAAATTATAATATTAGTCAGTTACTATAATGAGTAATAAATTCTGACTGGCATTATCAGAAATTGTCTAAAAAAGAAAAATTTCAAAATATGCAAACTCAAACTAGACCTTTTATGTATATTTCTGGATCCTA
>QKYT01000167.1:17313-28895 GCA_003550305.1 Glomus cerebriforme | reverse complement strand
AAAAAAATAATAGATAAATATGGGTAAAGAAATAATACAACAAAGAAATAATAGAAGATGAGCTCGAGATAACAGAGAAGATCCAATAAGAGAAAGGTGTAATGAAAGAAAATGAAAGAAAAAGACAGATGATAAGTTAAAAGGAATATTTAAGCAAAGAAAATATTTGCTATCTGGTGAATGATTAAAAGGACAACAAGAAATATAACAAATTGGACTCTAGAAGAATAATAAAAGAAACTAATAATAGATAAAGAAGAAATCCAAAAAAAAGACAAAGTCAAACTGAAGAAGGAACAAGATTGAAAGAACAACTCGAAGAAAAAATACATATAAACAAAGAAAGATAATTGGCTTAAAAAAAGATGGCAGTTACTTAATTGTGGGAAAAGTTGGAAATAAAAGATGTAATAAGGCAGCAGAAATAGAAAGGAATTATAAGAATAAGATAAACAATAATAATAGAAATAAAATAGAAAGGATAATAAAAAAAATACAATAAATGGTACAAATAGAGTAGTAATATTAGATTATTTTTTATTTTAAATGTATTAAAGAATATTTTTTTTAATAAATAAATAATTTTTTAAATTTTGTGAATTGTTTTGAAATCTAATGGATAACTCATACTATCTTTAGTATTTGGTTCTTGAGTTATTCAAGTTATTCTCTAACACTGTATAATATTATTTTAATTTATTTGAATTAAATATTTCATTAAAAAAATTAATTTTTAACCGACTGTCTTACGCAATATACATCCAGCATTAGGATAGAATTTCGGGCAGAATTAAAAATGTAATTGAAACTCTACCCAAAATCCTACTCTAGTGCCGTTGTGTGATGATCATCTCCGTGACTTAATGTTCGCTTTTTAAATGGTTTCTTATTTTCTAGTCAACTCTGAATCCTCTTATTAGATGTGCTCCCTTAATATAATTTTTTAATATACAAAAATAGGTTATAATGAAACTTTTCTAGGCTAAGCTGAGAAGCAACTCTAAAAATATGCCGACAAATAATACCAGAAAACTTTTTCTTGGCATTGTTATTACTAAAAATTAATACATAACAATTAAATAAAAAAAATCAAAATAAAAAATTATACACATTCAATTTTTTCACACGTACTGTAGAAAATTCTTTCACAAGTGATTATCACCGTATCAGCATTAGAGTGGAATTTTGGGCAAAGTTTCATTCCATTTTTGATTCTGCCTGAAATTCCACCCTAATGCTGGTACGGTGACAATACCTTCGGAGCTAAAAAAAATTCCATTCCTCATAGCAGGATCAAAACAAAAGGCAGCGTTTTACTGCTTGGAATTTTGCAAATTCATGATAGTATATTTCTTTACAATTTAAGTAATTAATTTTAATAAATACAATAAACTAATGGTCATATTATCCAAGTAATGTCATTCATTGATATGCAACTGATTTCTTCTTTATGATCGTATTTTTAGTGCATCAATGTAACAAAAATGATTATTACATAATTTTCGAAATGTTCTTCACGAATAAATATTTATTGCTCTTAGACAAATTTATATAACGTGATTTAAACCTATTTAAATCGAAAACTCCAAATAAATTGCACAATTACAAACTATTTTTATTTTATGTATAAAAAAAATTTTACATTTAGTGTTTGAGCAATAAGAAAAAAAGTACAAGTAATCATATACGATAAAAATGGTTAACGAAAAATTGCAAGGATTCCTCTTTCTAAATCTCTTTTGATACGTAAACCGATTAATAAATATAAAACAATATTTTTCACGATTTAACATACTTATTATACTTTGATATTTTCTGGCTATTGTAATATTGCACAGTCCAAACAATCAGTTTTGTCATTAATATATTCTAAACATTGAGATTTATCATTAATATATTCTGGAAGATCTTTTGTAAAGGGATTGAGTAATCGAGATGTATAGATAGCTTGTGGATGAATAGTTGATTTATTATTTTGATTTATACTTCTATATTTTTCTGCTTCTTTGAATTGCTTTTTAATTTCATTATCATCTTGTTTTATTTCAGATGGACAATATGAATTATAAAATAATCTAATCAACTCTTCTATTTCAGCAGCATTTGATCTATTGATTGGATTTGAATCCAAGCATCTTTTTATTAAATCAATATAACATTTAGGTGCTTTTGGTTCATTTATTTCAGGTCTAACTCCCTCACATATATATAATACTAAAATTTCATCATGAGCACGATCAGCAAAAGGTTGTCTTCCAGTTGCTACAAAATACATTATCATACCAAAACTATATATGTCTGCTGCTTGAGTATAAGGTTTTCCTCTTAATACTTCAATGAGCTACATAAGGCATAACTCCATAAATATTTGTTTCATCTATATTACCAATTTCTCTACATAATCCCATAACTGAAATGTAGTTTGCTTGAAGTAAATAAATGTATTTCCTTAAATAAGATATTCCCGATATGAAAATCATGACGAACCATTTGTTTTTGATGAATTTCTCTAAGGCCATTACTAATATTACTCAATACTTTCAATTTAATTAACCAACTAAAATATTTAGTATTACTCTTTAACCAATAATCGGCATTTCTACCTTCTGCATATTGGAGAACCATAATATACTCTTTTGTATCTGGTTTTTGAGATATTCCATATATTTGAAGGAGTTATCAAAATTATTAATTGAATATGCTTTAACCTAAAAAAAATGATTTTTATATTAAAATTCATTTATATTAAAATTCATAGATTCATAGAAATTTCATAACTCATTTAGAAATTCATAAGTAACACTATGTGAATTATATAAGCATTTTAAAGCAACTTTTTTATGTTTATCCTTCCATATTGCTGAATATACTGTAGCAACCCCACCTTTGCCTATTTCTTTAATGTCATCGAACTGATTATATTGTATCCATTCAAATTTATCCTTATAATTATTAATTTTTAATTGAATTTCTTTAATAAAATTATCCAATATTACCTCATTTCTATTGGTCAAATTTTTTGATAGTTTATTTATTTGACATGGTTTGCACCAATTATATTGTATATCTGTATATATTTTGCCACACTCTGCACAATATTCTTTATAACAGTTCGCAAAATAATTTACGTGAAGAACCATAATATACCCTTTTGTCTTTGGATTTTGAGATATTCCGTATATAAGCATTTTATTAGAATTATCAAAATCATTAATTGAATATTCTTTAACCTAAAAAGATCTATTATTATTATATGTGAAATAAATTTAAATTCAATTTACAGAAAATTTCATACCTCTTTTAAAAATTTATCAGTAAAATCCTGCGAATTACATAAGTATTTTAAAACAAATTTTACATATGAACAAATGAAAAATCACGTAATAAATCATTATTAATAGAAATTTGCATGATGCGACTCATCATGTTTAATTTATTATTGTATAATTATTAATTTTGACTCATTTTTATATTCTTATTATTTTCAAATATATAAATACCACCTTTTTTCAATATTTCGTATCAATTTTCATATGGTATCTTTAATTATATTATTATCACAATTTTATTTCCTCTCTCTAATCCTTTTTAAAATAAAACTACTCCATCTACCACCTTTCTAAACTCCCCTTATCTTCCTTATACTGTATATGAGAACTTTCTCGTATCAGGCAAGGAAAGCCAGTCAGATAGCCTAACTGCTGGCTGGTTGGTTTTTTTTTCTCCTTTAAACTCCCTCTTAACTTCCTTATACTGTATATGAGAACTTTCTCATATCAGGCAAGGAAAGCTGGTCAGATAGTTGAGCATCTCCTAACTGGCTGGTTGGTTTAGATTAGAATTCCCTTCTCACTTATTTCACTTAAATCCAGTAACTCTAAAGATACCATCAAAGTCCATTTCCAGTTGAAAACCCTGAAACCTACCTCTCCTAAAAGAAGATAATTAAGATATTATGGAATTTACAAAACAAACCGATAAGAAAGAAACAATTTTATTAACAGAATATGAGGAAACAGCTATATAAAGCAGAAATATAGGATGTGCATGAACATAATAGATCTTTTAAACAGCAAAGACAAAAAGAATCTAAAGATAATACAAATATACAATCATGATAAGAAGGAAGCAACAAATAAATACTAGGTGAATAAAGAATTGATGAAGACTAAAGAAATTATTTGAACGAAAATTTCAATGAAAAGAAACAGAGAAAGCTAAGCATAAGAAAAAAAGAATCTTAAAGAAAGTAACAAATAAATGGTGAATAAAGAATTGATGAAGACTAAAGAACGAAAATTTCAATGAAAGAAACAGGGAGAAAGCTAAGCATAAGAAAAAATGGAATGTACAATTTGAGGAAAACTAAACTTATAGAGAATAAAAAGTACCAGGAATATTGGGGATCACAGTGTGGAAAAAAAGTGAAGATTCAATGAAAGAAACAAACCAAAAGAATAATTTAAGGTTAACAGACCTAATTAAAACATGATGGAAAATTATGAACAAGAAAATTTGGTGAAATTTTAAAGAAATATTATATATGAAGATGTAGTAAGTGAACAGAAATAGAAAAAAAATGATATAAAAAACAAAATAGTAATAGAAATAATAGAAATAAATTAGAAAAGGATAATGAAAGAATACCAGAAAAATCAGAAAATATGAAAAAAGAAACAACAAATGATATAATGGAGAATATTGGTTACAATATTAAATTTTTAATTAAATAATAATTAATTATTAATTACAATAATGAAATAAAAACAATTTAATAGTCTATCGTACTTTTGTAAAATTCTTTTTAATATTATTAAAGTAAAATCAATCAAAAACATTTTTTAATAAAAATTCAAAAAAAAAAGAATAAATCATATTTCGTGTTAGTGATTTTAACTAAAATAGACTAGTTAACATACTATACAATAAAGGATCCAGTATTACATCATTTCCATATGTAAAATGAAATTTATTAATGATCCTTGACAGATGATTTCTGCGCATCTACTGATATAAAATTTAACTCAGACTATTCTTCTTAACTGAGAGAATTCATAATTTTGCCATGATAACTCTCCCTAAAGTTTTATGTTTAATCAAACTAATACTAATTTTATAAGCAACATACTATTATTAAGTGCATAGTTGGTTTTTTAAAATTTATTTAGTAATTCGAAATGTGACAGAGCTTTTTGATTAAATGTCATATAACTAGTCAATTTTTATAAAAATTTATATTTTAATAGAACACTAGCGTAACCCGTTGCTTCGCACTGGGATCAATGATGATTCTCGCATAGTATAAGAACTTTAATAGAATATTATTCAAAACTGCCTATTTTAAAATTTTTTTCATCAATAGGTTAATTAATAATCATGCCACCTACCAGTTCGCCGCAATACGCCATTTCATTTCGCCTGAACCTAGAAAAAAAACATGGAATATATCAGGTGCAGAGGCGCAGCCGAATCACGTGCTGCACAATTAATCTAAAACTCCATTAACGAATTTTTTTAATTTTTTTAATAATGTTATGTTAATTTCAAATAATAATGAATCTTTCATTCATACTTTACAAATGTGAGAATGTATAGTATAATGCAGAAAATAATAACGTATAAATATATAATAACCTTTTCATATCAAATTTTGAATGTATTTTTTTTATAAAATAAAATATAAATAATGATGATTAAAGCATCTAGCGTTCTGGTTGTACCTAAAGAAAAGAAAATAAATAATATTGAACTTGAATATAGAGATTATTTTTAGATTGTTAAAAATTATCTTCTTTCAAGGTTCCATCAGATGCAAGTTTATTTAAGACTTTTTTTATCAGTCTCTAATTTTCAATTTTTTTTCTCACTTTTTGAGTGCTATGATCCTACTAATATTGGACTTGCTAGAATGTACTGTATTATGCTATCCCTTCGCATAGCATCATGCGATACTACAACCAACCAGCTCTACCATGGGACTGCAGCTTGTACGAAGAATAGGGAATTTCAGGGTCAAGAAGCCATAAAGCGAGGTGAGGGAAGCTGGTACCTATAGGCTTACACTAAGGTAAGTATGCTATGCTCCTACCCATATATAGCATCATAAAAATGCCTAACAATAAAACAACAAAGAAATGAAATTACTTACCATCTCTATATTCTTTTAAGAAGCTTGTTTTACTGAAAAATGCGGTAACCGGTCCTAATTTGACAGCTATATCTCGCTCTAATTTGAAAAAAAGGTTCTAAAATTAATGGATTATAAAATTTTTCAAACACAAAACTACATACTGTACATACTGGATCTGATTATTGGAAATTGTTATATATTAAATTTGTATATATACAATATATATTTGATTAATAAAATGTTTCTTTGTAAACATTTCGGCTGGATAATTTAGTGGACATCAATCATATCAATCATCGATACTTGTAAAGATATCAGCTTTATTTTACAAAAAAAAAGCCTATAATTTTACATAAATAAAAAACATTTAATTTATTACTGTAAAATTTTTTTTTTTTGATGATTTTTTTTGATCCAGATAAATAATTATCAACTTAATAATCCACAAATACTTATACTCCTGAAATTTAAATTATTAACTAGAAAAGATTTTATTAGATTTAAAAATATTGATGGAATTATTGATTCAAAAATTGTTAATTCAAATATCGTTTCTATAATTTCAAGATGGATTGATAAAATTGATATTAAAAGCAAATTTGCATACTGTATATAAAAGAATTATATTTACCATATTAATTCAGATTATTATTAAGAAAAAGTAAGGATAGATTTACTCCTAAAAAGTTTCATGAATAATGTGATAATAGACCTCATACTGTTACATTCATTAAAGTAAAAGGAACAGAAGAAATAATAATTATAATCCTTTGATATGGAAGAGTCCAAGAGTCCATGTGATGATGGTAATGATAATGGTAAAACGAAAGATAGTTTTATATTGTCTTTTAAAAATAAGAATGACTTTAATGATTCAATGTTAAGTCATGCGAAGGAAATAAATTATGCATTATTTCATCATATAAATGGATATGGTTATGCATTTGATTTAGATCTTATATTACATTTGAAGGATAATGATGGTTCAAAAAAATATGATGTTAGTTTTGTAGACAACGATGTTATTATTATTTATATATTTATATTTTATTCTTTTATCATTTATTTTTTAACCTAATTTTTTGCTGAAAAAAATTTTTTTTCATCTTTTTTTTAATACGCCTTGTGTTTTACAGTCATACACATCATACACATGTATGATCAGTGGTAGTACATTTTATAAAATATCCTTTGATATTTTACGTGGCAGAATGGATTTAGGCAATAAATGGGTCAAATGTCACAAGATCCCTGACTTATGAAATCTAGTATCTTCTAATATTACCTATAGAAAAAAAAAATAAGAAATTATGATCTAATATGCAACGCGTAACAAATATGGATTGTGACTCATGTGTGCCATTATACTTTACTTGACTAGCCCATTAGCCGGAACAAATAAATCTAAATTAAGTAGTACAGTACATTGCATAATTAATAATAAAAATACATAATTAGTTGTCATGACACAATTGACACATCCTTTGTAAATTTAAATTTTACAAGGTAAAAATATATATATACCTACCATTTTTTTTTTAATCTCTAAATTTAAAAACTAGATTCACTGGATTCTCCCTTTAAACTTTAAACTTCTAGCTCTCTCTATAAACTTTTCTCTCTCTATATATAATTTTATCTTTTCTCTCTATCCTTTTTAACAACTACTCCCTTTAAATTCCTTCTTGACTTCCTTGTACTGTATATCGGGCAAGGAAATACCAGTAATACCAGTCAGTTAGTCGAGTATCTTCTATCTGGCTGGTCTGGTTTCTTTTTAAATTCCTATAAACTTCCCTCTTCCCATCCTTATACTGTATATGAGGTCTTCTTCGTATCAGGCAAGGAAAGATCAGTCATATAGTCGAGTATCTCCTATCTGGCTGGTTTGGTTTAGATTAAAATTCCCTTTTTCATTTCCTTGTATTTATGTTTATGTCAGTAATGGGGAGATATCAACAAACAGCAAAAGAGACAAAAGAAAAAAAGAAGAAATACTAGCTCAAGATAAAATAAGAAATACGCAACAACTTTAAGAAAGTTAGCCGGGCGAAAAGTTACTTTCAGAGAACGAATATCTCGATATTGAAAAAAGACACAGAATTGCTGAGATAATCTGGATCTCGGATCCTTCAGTGAGGGGAGAAATATTCAAGATAATTAACCCATTTCATCATGTTTGAAACGTGGAGAATTAAATCTAAAGATTAGAATAAAAAAATAATAAATAAATATGGGATGAAACAAATAAGTGATGATGAGCTCAAGATAACAGAAAATGCAGAAAGAGAAAGACGGAATGAAAGAAAATGAAAGAAAAAGACAGATAACAAGTTAAAGAAAGTATTAAGCAAAAGAAAACATTTGTTATCTTGTGAATGATTAAAAGGATAACAAGAAATATAACAAATTGTTGGACTTTAAAATCGCAATTAGAAATCAAACAACATTTCCAAAAATGGATAAGGAAAGTCAGAGAAGATAAAATGGAAAGAATAATTCAAAGGAAAAAATACATATAAATAAAAGAAAGGTATACTGGCTTAGAAAAAGATGCCAGTCACTTAATCGTGGAGAATAAAAGATGTAATAAGGTAGTAGAAATAGAAAGGAATAATGATATAAAAAAATAAAATATAAGAATAAATGAAAGACAGTAGAGAAATTCTTGTAGGATATAATCCAATTGCATGGAAAACTATGCTTTTACTAAAGGTAGATTTATATTTTTTTTTTAATAGTAATGATAGAATTGAAATTATATTTTAAGTCATGTAATAGACGAAACGAAAGAAGAATGTGAAGTATTTCAAATTATTTTGGAAGACATACAGAATAGTTATAATATTAATTTTTAGTTTATTATTTAGTAGAAGATAAAATTTCAATAATTCTAATATTTTTTTATAATTCATGTAATCTTATTATATTTATTAAACATTAATAATTAATAAAAAACCCAATATTAAATTGTTTAAAAATATGAACGTAATACAAATACTTAGTCTTTTTTTCTATTAAAATGATATTGGCAGTATAAGAATTTTTTAAAGAAATGCGATATAATAATAATAATCTTAATCCATTAAATGAATTTTTTATAAAAGTGACTAAAAGGAAACATGGTTTAGTTTTTAAGAATTAACCACTATATTTATTCACAAGCTTGTTTTTCTGTAAAGGTTGCGAGTTTCTCATAGAATTAATTCTATATTAAATGAACCTGATTTTGATGCCAATATTCTACAAATTCTTCTGGCATATTTCATCAAATTATAAAAATATCATGAGGACAAGAAAGCAAGTACAAAAATGCGAAGTTATATATTAACAGCAGCTTTATTTGTCAGCTTTCATCAGTTTATCATATGACTGAAACTATTTATACAGGTAAAACACTTGATAACTATTAAGTATGGAATACTAATTAAATGTTACTAAAATTTTTATTCATTTGATATAAACAAAATATCAATATTCTCAATTGAAAATTAACGATTATGGTAAAATTTAAATTTATTTATAACTTTATTTATTCTACATAATATAATTATTACTAATCATATTCAAATTTTTTATAAAATTATGATTTAAATTTCTAAAATACAACTATACAAGGTATAAATAAATTTGCACCATGATTATAAGTTTGTAAAAGTATACTAGAAATTTGGTCAACTCTCTCTTAGTAACTAATACAGCTTGTATTCGCCAAAAGTTAAAATATAATAATTGTCGGATAATAATCTTATCTTATTGCCATGTTCTTTATGAGGTTCATATACAGAATTTAAACTCAAATAATAACGGTTTCCGTACGCAAAATACACACTCAAATTATAATGATTTTTGATTTTTGAATGTTTGGGATTGCATGAGTTTCAAATCTGAATAATAAAACTATTGATTTAAAAATTATTAAAAACAAATAAAATAATAATAGTAACAAATTAATTTTAAAAATCTAAAAAAATAATATTAAAACGAATACTTATCTGAAAATATAATAAAATTTTACTAATTGGAATATAATGATGAATGAATTTTTATCTTTTTCTCTTAACTTTATTCCTTTACAATTCATATTAATTTAACAATAAATTAATAACCAAATTTAAAATTTTCAAGCGAAAAAGAAAAATAATGCTTTAAAGTATATATAGTATATATAATTATATAATTTGAATAATATAATATGTAATCAAAAGATTTAACTCTTTAATTTATTGTTATTGCCGTTGAGTAAAAAGACGAGAAATAATCATTAGATAATCTGGTAAAGCATCTAGCCAATCTACGTTAAATTGTCATGCCGAAAATAAGAATTCCCTATAATAAAAAAAAATTCAAATATTTAATAGACAGGGGATAGAAAGGAATAAAAAGGTAGAAAGACTTAGTGTTCGGTTTTTTTAAAAAAAATATCACTTTATTAAAATAAATAAAATTTAGTTTATAGACAAGTTTTAATATTTAATTTAATAATAAAGAGATAATTGTAATTTTATTACTGAATAACATTTGAGAATCTAAAGAAATAAAATATCTAAAAATATGGATTACAGTATATTATAAAATTACCATAATTAATATTTTATACTTATTAAATTTTTTAATATCTCATGAGAAAATCGGATAAGAATAGGTCTATGACGGTATGACATAACAATATTTCTTTTAACAGTTAACAAATTTGTATTAATCGTAAGTAATAGGATTTTGTTACTCATTCTAAGGTAAAGCAAATATAAATAACAATGATATCACTTTCTGTGTCATTATTTGTTTAATTAAATGGAAAAATCTGAGTTCATCACTTACTTTACTTACTTATCACGATCATCAATGAAATAACACCTGTTAATATTTGTCATATTTGTAGAACACGAGAAAAAATAATGAGTGTGACGCGTATTACCCAATATTTTATAAATATATATTTATACAGTAACTAATAACACTTACTCATAAATACAAAAACTTGTCATATTTACTGTACAAGATCTAACAAAAAGGTATAAAATCTCTCGAATTTCCATTTCAAAAATTTCCATTTCATCCTCACTTATACCAACATTAACTCTTTTTATTAATTTTGAATTGCAAAAAATAATAAATAAGAAGTAATATTATAAAACAAGGAAAACTCTGGCTACCCTTGGATATTTTCGCGTTTTTTCCCATCTATCTCTTTCCTTCTTTGTTTAGCAACAGTTATAACTTTTTTTTTCACTTTTCCTCACTAAGTATCAGTGAAATTTTTCGCATTTTTTCCCATTTATCTCCTTTCCTTCTTTGTTTAGTTATAGTTATAACTTTTTTTTCACTTTTCCTCCCTAAGTATCAGTATGAAAATTTTCGCGTTTTTTTTCAATTTTCTTTCTCTATTTAACAACAGTTGTCATCACGTTCTTTTTCTACCATTTTCTCCTTGTTTAGCAACTATTTACCA
>QKYT01000166.1:147066-164809 GCA_003550305.1 Glomus cerebriforme | reverse complement strand
TGTACTGGCTAATAGATGATGAAGGCAATAGTCCGAAAAGATCTTTTGTAAGAGAGAAGCTTCAAATTGTACCTCCTGACACAGAATTACCACCCCGATGGGTGCTTGCAAATTAGATTTCTAATTCATGAAGTTTAAGCATTTCGTTTACTTCTTCTATAGATCTTTTTTGNACAACCTCTTCTTGGTTNGNNAATAAGAGATATAATTTGTATAACTTTTCAAGACTCTGATACACTTCTTCATTATACCAGTCTTTAAAATCCGCNATTCTTTCATTATAGACTTCCTCATTTGAAGCTCGTTGCTTTGCTACATATCTGCAATGATCATCTGGATCCCTTTTACGTCGCATTGTTTTTAAATAACCTACATATGTTAATCCNATTTTATCATATTTTTTCNTGCCTTGGCTATATGCCACTTTGATTATCTCAACTAATGCTGATTCGATATCTTTATAGTTAATCATTTTGAATGTTTGTATTAATATAGCAAAAACTTTTGTTTAAAATAAAATATTTATTTCTTATTACTATGATAGGNGAATATTATTGCAATTATTTACTCATGACTGGATACGTCTGTGGGTGAACTTGTCATCGGCCTGAAGAATATTTTGAGCATTGGAAAGCTAAACCTCGCATTCCCTGTAAAGTTTGTGGCAAGCCGACTAGCTCTAAACCCGGCCTTTGTAGAAAGCATTCTGGTACTTATTATGTAACCCAATATTTTAATAGGCTTCGAGATAGGGCTATGGTTAATGAGCAGAAGGTTTTGGGCTAGTAACAGGCTAGTGTCAGTCTAGTGTCAGCCTAGTGTTGAGCTAGTTATGGGCTAATTGCGAGTTAGTGTCTTTTTTTCTTCACCTAGTTGCAGGTTAGTGACGAGCTAGTAATGGGATAGTAACGGACTAGTAACGGGCTAGTGTTGGGAATCCCAGAAGTCAATATATACATGTATATGCATTTATATCATATTATTTTGTCTAGAGGTAATCCTATTTGCCTCATCTATATCTGACTTTTTTACANCCATAGTAATACCCTCTATCNATACCCGATTTTTTTTTCATATCATAGGTGTAAATTTTTATTATGACGAAATTATAATCAGGAAGGCATGCAAAAGTAAGAAGACAAATTTATGATTTTGATAAGTAAGAGAAGCTGGAGTATATTATTTGTCAACTATCATTTTTGAAGTTCTCAGGCGAAAATAACTTGGTCTGCATATACTTTCTACTATGTGTAAATTTTTATTATATCAGGATTATAACCAGGAAGGCGCACAAAGGCAAGGAAACAAATTAGTAATTTTATTGAGCGAGAGGAGCTAGAGAACATTCTAAGAATACAATTTTTATCGATATACTAAAACTATATTTTGAGAGCCCTAGAATGGTGAAATTAATAAGTAATCATTTTAGTAGCAGAGGGGATCTGGAATACAAATTTTAATAACTATCTTTCCTGGGGTCCCAGGTGAAAATAAATTGGTCTGCACGCATTCCCTGCTACTTCATGACCTAATAAAGCTTCATCACAGGCATATACATAGACATCTAATTTTATATGATCTAATGATAAATTGTATTTTATATTAATAATATGATATTTATATTCCAATTCCATATTATGTAAGTGAATTGGCTTCTCAGATTCTAATACCATTCGATGTTATAAAATAAGCTGTTTAATTTTCTTATGAGCATTTCTTCCAAATGATACATATCATTTATTTTGTTATGATACTAATACTACTTCACTAAGTGATCTCTTTCTTTTATCAATAATAATAGTTTTTCTATAGACAGTTTGTACTTAATGTAATATTTCAATATCAAATCCAAAAATATGTATTCCAGAAATTTTGGATTTTCACGATTAGTTTTTTATATTAATATGTAACAATATGTAAATTAATAAAAAATGCGTTGTTACATCTAATCGTATTCTTGATTCCTTTATCTTTAACTTTTCTTCTTTATGTTTGAAAATGAAAAATTAATTAAGTTTAACGATAGAAGTAACAATAATTTATTAAATACAGTTCGCTCTTTAATTGGTAAANGGTATAGGAATTTTTAGGTAAAAGTTATTTTATTATTCAATTGAAGTTACAAGAANTGAAGAGAACTTAATAAAATTCTCAGGATATTTATACAAAAATAAAATATAATAAAAAGATATTAACTATCTTAAATATAACTAATATAATAAATATAATAAATATAATAAATATCTTAACTATCCTAACTATCTTAACTATCACTAAGATCATTAATATTATTACTATCATTAAGATCACTGTGATCATGGAAATCACGATCATAAAGTGGCACAGTACGGCGCAGTAAATCAGTACAGTAATGTTTCATACTAACAACTTCCTTCTCCTATAATCAAGCTTCTGCGATGGTCAGAGCTTCTTCAAGTAGAGCCTGGTATTATTTTGTTCCAATTTTTGAGATCATATTTTGGGATCTATTAATTTGTTTTGTTCCCAAGAATTCAAATATGTAGTAAGTACGAATTACTACTTTCTGATAGTATGGTGTCATTAGTTTCATACAGAGGGCTCTTTCTGTTAATGTTGAAGTCTTAGTTTCAATGACTTCTCCAATATACCAAGCATTAAGAAGGGTCTTTACTTGATTTCTTTTACTAACAGCTCTTCTTAATTGTCGAAGAAGAGAGGTTATTTGTTAGCTAGGCGTATCATCTTCATTCTGCATTGTGATATTAAGATCTGAAACGTCATTATCTCTTTGAAGGTTTTCAAGGATACGGTCGTAATTGTTCATTTTGATTTCAAGAAATTACAACTAGGGGTTGTCAGTTGCTCCTATCTTTATATATTTTTAGAAAACTTATGTTCACAGAAGTTTTTAGGACTTTTTCCGATAATTCCCTTAATTTGTAAGTGCCATTTCCAATTACATTATGTATATAATATGGTCCTTTCCATTTGGAGCTTAATTTTTCAGACCATTGCTTATCTAGAGTAGCATAATAATATAGGACTTGATCACCAATCTTAAATTTGATTTCCTTTTTTAATTTCTTATCATGGAAATCCTTTTGTTTTTGTTGCTCAGATTTGATCTGCTGTTGCACATCATTTCTAACATCTGATAGGTGCGTCACTTGATGATCTATGTGTTCGATTAGGTTAGATTCCTCCTCCATTTCTATACTATCCGTGGGCAATTTTGCTTCCCTCCCATACACAAGAAAAAATGGGGAAATCTTTATGGTTGAATGTGTGCTAGTACAGTAAGCAAAGAGAACAGGAGCTATAAACTTGTCCCAATCATTTAAATGATTTGTGGCTGTTCATGAGAGGGCTTCTATTAATATTCTATTAAATCGTTCAACAAGTTCATTGGTCTGCGGATGATAAGGGATTAACATTAAATGTGTAATTTCAAATTTCTTTAATAATCCTTTTAAGAGCTGATTATTAAAATGAGTTTCTCGGTCAGTTAGGATTTTTTCAGGACAACCGTAATGACAAATAATACTTTCATACACAAATGTCACAGTTTCTTAAGCGGTAGCTTCTTTCACAGGTTTTGCTTCTGGCCATTTGGTCATGTAATTCATTGCGATGATAATATATTTGTTTCCTTGAGAGGTTACGTTCAAGGGTCCCACATAATCAATTCCAATTTGGTAAAAAGGTGCTCCAACTGGAATTGGGTGTAATGGTTCTTGTTGCTTTGATTTTTCTCTTCTTTGGCATGCATCACATGACTCAACATAAGTGCTTATATCTTGGAACATTTGAGGCCAAAAGAATCGCCTTTTCATTTTATCCATCATTCTATCTTTGAAAGTGTGTGCAGCTGTAGGGTCATTATGAAACATATAAAGTACAGTGTCCATTTCGTATCTTTGAACTACTTTAACTAAATTGTTCTGATTATTTCAGTCCTTTTTAAAGAGTAAATTATTTTTAACTAAATAATATTTTGATTGGTTAACTAATTGCTTTTATTGTGCTTCACTAAAATCTAAGGGAAATGTACTATTACTAATATAATTTAATAAATTATGATAATGTTGGGTATCCATGTTAATTGGCCGTTCATCACAATGTGAATGCTTTAGCTTTCACCATAAAAGAAATAACTAACTAAAAAAATAATAATATATAAACTATAAATAAAACTAAATAAAAATGTTTAACTAAAATGAAACTTAATCTAACTTAGCGACAATGGGTTCAAGGGAAGGGGTATAGACAGGTAAGTTATTGTAGAGACGTTCTAGCAGTCTTAAATATACTACTGCATTTTCACGTTGAACTAGGATGGGTTCCTTCCACCATGGTACGTTAACTAAGAATCTTGGGTCCATATCTGGATGAAGATGTCCTAGAGAGAAACTTCAGATGCAATGATGATAGAAGGTATCATAAATTAAGTTCTTTTTACATAATTTACAGTAAGTATGAATATAGTGGTTTTCAGTGTCACAGTTCCAAGTACACTTGCTTCCTTCTCTAGTTATTGGTTGGCCTACTATGACTTGCTTGATTTGAATAGCAGTATAGCCTTCACTCTGTTCTGAATGGATGGTAATGCCATCATTAGAATGATATTCCCATTCGATCTCGCTTTCGTTTTCCTCAATCCATCTTGGGTCCCAACTATTATTGTGATCTTGCTGATACTCTTCAGTGTTGATAGATGAAACTTCTGGTTCACAAGTGCAAATAATATGTCCACAACATGGGTACGGCTCAGGGATTGTTAAAGGTAAGGACTTTTCGCTCTTGACTTCTGAAAATTCACTTTCACTTTCGCTTCCGTAAGGAATCTTTTGATTAGGAGTTAATCTTCTGCACTTATTACTTCTAACTAAAGCCATTGATGAAGATTCGGCTTCAGGTTCATCTTCTTCTGTATCTGCATCATAAGTAATGACTATGAAACACTCATTTTCTTCCTCTTGGTCAGTTTGATTATCATACATGCGAGATAATATGTCTGCATTAGCATTATGTTTTCCTGGA
This sequence comes from Glomus cerebriforme, assembly GCA_003550305.1. Taxonomy (NCBI): domain Eukaryota; kingdom Fungi; phylum Glomeromycota; class Glomeromycetes; order Glomerales; family Glomeraceae; genus Glomus; species Glomus cerebriforme. The sequence goes on along the minus strand of QKYT01000166.1, from coordinate 159,787 downwards.
CGATGTTCAATGGTAAAATTATATTGTTGGAGTTCCATAATCCAACGAGTTCTTCTGCCTTTAGGCATTTTTGAGATTTTTAACCACTTAAGTGCTAAGTGATCGGTTACAATTAAGAAAGGTCGACTTAAATAGTGGTGAAAATGCTTGACTGCCCAAACAATTGCAAGACATTCCAAGTCTGTAATAGGGTAATTTTCTTCAGCTTTGTTGGTTGTTCTGCTAGCGTAGGCAACTACACATTCTTGTCCGTTAACTTTTTGTGATAATACAGCTTCAAGTTCAAACTTACAAGCATCAGTATACAAAGTAAAAGGTGCTTTAAAATCAGGGTACTGTAAGATAGGTGCCTTGATGAGTCTTTCCTTGAGTCTGTCGAAGGCGATTTGTTGTTTTTCAGTCCACTGAAATGGTATTTCCTTCTTAAGTAACATGGTGAGTAGTTTAACGTGTCTAGCAAAATCCTTGATAAACTTGCGATAATAACCAAAAAGTCCCAGTGCAGCTCAAAGTTGAGTTAAGGTCTTAGGGATAGGAAAACTTTTTACTTTTTCTATTTTTTCAGAATCTGGATGGATTCCTCCTTGTCCTACTATGTGTCCTAAGAAAGAGAGGGATGGATAGCAAAAGTGGCACTTTTTTAACTTAATACTAAGTTGAGCTTCGCGTAAGGTTTGAAATACTTGTTTAACATGGTCTAAATGTAATTCTAATGATCCTTTGGAATAAATGATTATATCGTCTAAGTAAACTGCAACGAATAAGCTAAGATAATCCTTCAAAATCCAGTTCATAAGTCTCTGGAAAGTTCCTGGTGCATTATTTAGTCCAAAAGGCATAACTAAGAATTCATAAAGTCCTGAAGGGGTAATAAAGGCTGTTTTTTCAATATCGTAAGAATGCATGAAAACTTGCCAATATCCACTAGCCAAATCTAAGGTAGTGAACCATTGGGATCCATCTAAAGAGTCTAATAAGTTATCAATTCTGGGCAAGGGATAAGCATCGATCTTTGTAAGGGCATTTAATCTATGATAGTCAATACATAATCTTTTATCTTTGCCTTTCTTTCCCACTATGACAACTGGGGAGGCTCAGGGACTATGTGAGCGTCTAATAATTCCATTTGCTTCCATCTTTTTGATTTCTTCCTTCAAAAACTAAGTGTTTTCTAAGTTGGTGTGATAAGGCTTTTGTGCTATAGGTAAAGCGTCTCCTGTATGAATTTTGTGCTTAACTATGGTAGTTTGTCCAATTTCAGTCTGTCCTTTGACACAGATATCTGCATACTCTTCTAAAAGGTATTGGAAAGCTTGTTATTGGTAGTAATCGAGAGGTCCTACATGTTGGTCTTCTGGGGCCTTTTCCTTTTCGCTTGATCCTTTTGCACTTTCAGCTAAGAATACTGCGGGATTATTTTTATCAGGTAAATCTTCTTCTTCAGATTCTACTTCTGAATTGTAAGGTGAGTATACCTCACTCCAAGGATTATAGATCATTTCATCCTCAGAGACTTCTTCTTCATCAGTCATATCTGAATAATAGACATAATACTCATCTAAGAATTCATCTTCATAGTAATCGTCTTCAGAGTCGTAATCTAACTCCTGAGTGGTAACCTTAGCAGTTTTAGTGAAGGTAATGCAGATTCTAACGGTAATGTTGTGTTTGCGAATGGTTAAGGTAGACTGTTTCCAACTCATGGTTGCATTAGCTTCTTTTAACCAGTTGTTGCCTAGAATAAGGACTTTGTCCTTTGAGTCTAAAACTTAGAAAGACGTGAGAATTTCTATTTTGCCTATGATAATAGGAATATTATCAACTATTTCTAAAGATCTGGTTCTTGCTCCATTGGCAGTGACTACAATCATCTTAGAGGGCCTATCGATTTTATATCCTAGCTTATTTAAAAGGGCTTTGGTCATGATACTTGTGGCTGCTCCACTATCTACAATAGCGGTTTGTGCTTTTTGACCAATTCTAAGAGTACATTTGGTGGCAGTTATTGGTTCTTCATCGCTGTCTGCTAAATTTGCTTCTTGAGTTCCATCCTGTTGTGCTTTTTTACGTAATCTTCTCACTGCTCTTGATAATCCTGAACGGTAGGTTGGGATGACATAGGCAGCTTATGCAACTGAGAGTTCACATGGTAAGTTTTGCAAATAGGCAGCTACATTGAACTCAGTTAAATGCTCAATTGGTACAGGTAATAGTCTTCTTCTTGGAGTCTTGGTAGTCTTTGTTGAAGAAGTAGTAGTAGTAGTTATGGGAGGCTGGATCTCAACATCTTCCATGTCTTCAGTATTAGCAGGTACATTAAAGCGAGAGGTTTTTCTTAAATTTTCCTCTCTTTTAGATTCACTTCTTTGTGTTCTTTTATTCTTAGAAACTGGACTTTGAGGATAAGGTCCTGAACGAGTGTCCAAGTAAACTTCATATTCCTCTCCATCATCCTCTTCATATTTTTCCTCATACTCTTCATTATATTCGAAGTCATCTAAATAATTCACATCTCTAGTCTCATATCTAGAAGTTCTGGATACATTGGTAAGTCTAGGTTGGTGATTGTATCTTTGATCGGGATAAGGGCAATCTCTAGCCATATGTCTGAGTTGATTACAGTTATAGCACTTAAAATTAACTCCGGTTGGTCTAGGTGCATTGAAGTTGTTATTCCTAGATCTTTCTTGATTCATTGGTGGACGGCTTCTTCTTTCTTGTGGCTGAGCTAATAATGCTGTCATAAGGTTTGCATAGTTAATTGTAAGTTGNTCTAACTTTTTAGTTAGTTCATCAACTTCAGTCTCTGAAATTTTTACTTTAGAACTGGAGGCGGCAGTGGTTTCTTGAGGCTTATTTGTAGTTCCAGAGGCATAATTAAATCCAATTTCCACTAATCTGGCAGTATCTATAGCAGCATCAAAGTCAGCGGGATTGCGAGCATATACCAGGAGGGTATAAGCAGGATTGAGTCCCATTAGGAACATTCTCTTCTTTTAGGCAGCATCTTGTAAGTTTACTCGATCTGCAAGCTTTTTAAACTTATTGGCATATGAGTCAACTGACTCATCATTCTTTTGAAGTAGGGAAGTCAGTTCTTGGTACCATTGATTCTTTCTGGTTTCGCTTACAAAACGCCCATTGAAAAGGTCAGTGAAGTTAGCTCCTCCATTAGTTCCAGTATCAAAATTATCACCCATTCCTACAATAGCACCTTCAAACCAATCAGTTGTGGCATTTTTCATCAAGGCTCCTGCTACAGCTTTCTTCCTTGCTTCTGTATTCCATCTGTTAGTTATAGCGGTTCTGTTAAAGGTTTTTAGCCATTTTACTGGATCTTCTCCTTCAGCTCCACTAAAGGTTTCTACTTTAGCGGTTGTTCATTCTGCATTTTGGTGGGCATTAGCAATAGCATCCAATCTAGCTCCATTTGCTCCAAAAATTTGGTTATAAAGAGCTATTAATTCAACGGCAGTGGCGGCCATATTTACGTTTGGTGGTGTATTTGGTGGTATAGGTGTAGGAGTACGTGTAAGATTCGGTAGTGTTTGCACTAAAATAGGTGGAGTAGGTGTTCTAACAAGGTTTGGCGATGTAGGTGTATGAACAAGATTTGGGGGTGTTAGGTTTGTGTTAGTTAATTCTGTTGAACTAATTGATTCTTCTGAAGATTCTGGTGAGGGTACACTAATCTGTCTTAATAGGTATCGATCTTATTGTACAGATACTATAAGTTGATCTAATAATTCTTGGTAGGTCTCGTCAAAAATATATATATCAACGGGATATTCAAAACAATTGGTTCTAACAGCTATTCCTAATGTATAATTAAATAAAACTTCAGATAAAAGGGGTCTCCTTAGATATTGAATACTGGTGAGTAAACGTATAAGTACTGAAGGTAACTGATCACTTTGTTGTCTGGATAGTGTAGTCGAAACTAAATAATTGAATAGATTAAAAGCTGTAATGGTATAGGCTGTATAAGTTTCTGCGTTAAAAGTATGATTAATCCAAATCCAAAAATTTCCAAAAGCAGTATTTATAGAGTATAATGATGATACTGGATAACAAATATAACAAGAATGGTCTTCATTTAATGGAAAATTTGAGTAGTGTCTTAACATATGTATCGCTGTATTTATCTCAATCTCTTCAAAGTTCATACACTTCTCAAGGCATTTCTAATTTCTTAGTCTCTTAATTCTTTCTTTACTATACTATCAATTAAAGAGGTAACCTGGCAGGAATCACTTATTACGTCTAATCGTATTCTTGATTCCTTTATCTTTAACTTTTCTTCTTTATGTTTGAAAATGAAAAATTAATTAAGTTTAACGATAGAAGTAACAATAATTTATTAAATACAGTTCGCTCTTTAATTGGTAAATGGTATAGGAATTTTTAGGTAAAAGTTATTTTATTATTCAATTGAAGTTACAAGAACTGAAGAGAACTTAATAAAATTCTCAGGATATTTATACAAAAATAAAATATAATAAAAAGATATTAACTATCTTAAATATAACTAATATAATAAATATAATAAATATAATAAATATCTTAACTATCCTAACTATCTTAACTATCACTAAGATCATTAATATCATTACTATCATTAAGATCACCGTGATCATAGAAATCACGATCATAAAGTGGCACAGTACGACGCAGTAAATCGGCACAGTAATGTTTCATACTAACAGCGTAAAAATGTGTATTTAATTTTTTTAAAGAATATTAATATAAATTTAATTTCCTGAAAATAAATAATTAAATACCTTTAAAAATGCATTTATTTACAGTTCCACTAGCAGACCGCTTATTAGATACTACCCATTCTGCTTAATCTTCTTTCCATATAATTGTATATAAAACTTTATTTGCAAAAGTATACTTTGTTTCACAACACAGCATTTGGTCTGCAACTTCTGTCTTTATGATATATCCATTAGGGATTTGATATTAAATAGCGTTTTGATCACAGCCACTTTTTTGTGTATATTTAACATTTTGTAAATATTGCCCAAGTGCTATTATTTTATATTTTGAGTGAAAAATCTTTTCTTCAGCTATATACTGAGTGTATATATAAGGGTTATTAGAATAATTCTAATAAAAAATTCTTGCAAACTATATTGTAAACATTTAATAGTTAAATTAATAAACATGTATATTATTCATAAAGAAAGTAAATTTACTTACCATAGGGTGATTAAAGTGTTACAAAAAGTTTTTTTTATGTATTTTCTGTTTTTTTATTAAAAATTTTTGAAATTCGAATAGTAAAAATAAAAAAGTAACAGTTATTAGAAAACTAGCCTCTTCTAATATTTTCTTAATTTTGCAATAAATCCTTATCAAACTAATCTATAACTAATCTGAAATTTGTGATTCCAATAGTAAAAAAAAAAATTTTTTTTTATCATTAAGAGCAGCAATTAGCTCTAAATTTAAAGTATCACATATTTTAGTAGTATAGATCAGGTTACATTACAAAATGCACTTAGTGAAATGAGTATGATTAGCCTATATGCCAAATTAAAATTAGCCAATTAAAATTAAGTAATTAAATATATAACTGGTTTCATTTACATTATACAAAATATATAGTTTATCAATTTTTTTTTTTATCCTATTATGACTAGACAAAATTCTAAAGGTAGAAGCGATCATAAATAGGATGAAGTCTGGAAATATTTCATACAAGTTTTATTAAAGTCTTTAGGCCATTTTTCTGGAAAATGCAAGTTGTGCCATAAAAAATAGCCACGCGCATATATAAATATATTACAATCTCATCTTACTAATGAGTGTACTGACTGTCCTGAAGATATTCAAAACTACTGGCTTGAATATCTTACTGCAAAGAACTTCTTGAAAGATGAAATAGCTTCTATTATTTCACAAGAATCAAGTCAATCAATAATTTTTAATAAGAGAAGGAGAAGTTCTAATAGTAGAATTAATTATATTACTTATTAATTGTATATCCATATTTTAACTTTTAAGTTAATTATTTTTTTTAATTATTTTATTAAGTTCAATCTGAGATTGAAGATTATTATGAGAATCAAGAATTATCACCAAACAAAGTAGCAATTATTGATCGAGCACTTATTTGAGCTTTTGTTTGTTGTAAAATACCATTTGCTATAATCGATAGTCCATTTTTTCATGAATTGTTATATTAATTACATTCAAATTATTGTCCTCCTTCACAAAAAGTACTTTAGTCTCTTCTTAATCAAAAAACTTTATGAGTTAATCAAGCTATTAATAAAGAATTAGAGCATTCCAAAAATTTAATGTTTGGTAATTATTTTAACTTTTCATTATATAAATCCACTAGTATTATAATAATAAATTTATTATTATTTATTAGCCTTGGATGGTTGGACTAGTACAAGTACTCTTTCCATATATAATTTTATCATATTAACTCCTTTCAATTAGTAATATTTTTATCGTTTCCAGGATTTTTCTTCATCTTATTATACTGGAGAATTCCCCATGTCTGAAATAAAAAAGATTATAGAAAAGATTGGGACAAAAATATTTATTGCAGTTATTATTAACAATGTATTAAATGTTTGATTAGCTTGAAAAATTATTTCTAAAAAGTATCCCTTAATATTAAATTTAAAATGTATCGCTCATTTTATAAATCTAATCACGAAGTCAATCTTGGATAATATTTTATTAATTTTTCTTTTAATTAGTTAATTTATGCTCTCTTAGCATCACAAATTCACAATGAAAGAATTCATTATATTAAATAATATATTAATTTTAATAGATCACAGAATAGCTTCTAAAATTTTAGTTGCTTGTAATAGTGTTACCAATTATTTAAAGCATCATATATTTGCAATAATTTATTAACTGAATCTGCAAAGATTCTAAAAATTGAAGGTGGTGGATTGAAAACTTTTATTAAAACAAGATGAACATCTATGTATGAGGCAATTTATTCAATTGTTAGAATAAAATGGGCTCTTGATGAAGTAATATTTATTATATTTTTAATTTATTTAAGATATATATTTAACTAAATATTAACTTTATTATTTAGGTAATAACTAATCATTCTGAGAAATTATTAATTTTACTGTTAAAAAAATTCTTAAAAGAACTGATTTTTATGATAAAGTTAATACTTTAGCTAAACTGCTCTGACCTATCAAAAATGCAATATTAATGCTTAAAGAAAACCAAATTAATTTGGCTGATGCATTCATTCAAATGATTCATTTGGTTTACAAAATCAAAAATTTCAATTCAAGTAATTTAGTATTATTTCAGAAATATGCAATACAGGCATTTAACAAAAGATGGGAGGAATTTAATGTTTCTTTATATCTGTTAGTTTACTTTTTATATCTAAGATTTCGAGATATATAAAAAAATATATATATTTTTTTTATTTATATAACAAATAATAGCTAATAATGATAATTATTTTTATAGCACAAGAGTTACAAAGTAAAAAATATTTTTTAATTGCTTCAGCCACTGGTAGTATTTGGAAAAAGATGGGAAATAACTAAAAATCATATGAGGAGCTTCTTTCTCAAATGCGTAAATATAAACTTAAACTAGAACCTTATACCAAAATAATTAGAGATTCAGATAAACCTCCTATGTTATAATAACTTATCGTTGATGATACTAGCAATTATTTGCAAGAATTTGCTCTTTATATTCTATCCATTATACCTCACAGCGCTAGTTGCAAGAGAGTATTCTCAATTCTCAGATAGTTCTATGGCAAGAAAAGACTTAACTTATAAATATCAAAAGTTGAATTTATAGCTAAGATTTGATCATATTATGTTTCAAAAGCAAATGATGAATTAAAATATGTGAATTCAAAATATTCTAAAGATAAATTAAAAGTTATGGTTGATGAATCTTTGGATAACCTTGAGAAGGATTTTGAGGATAGCAAACCTGAAAGAATATTAGTAGAGTCTAATAAAATTTCAAATTATATAATGTCAGTATTAATATTAGAGGAGATATTTAATGTACTAGATCAAGTTCTATTTATTAGAGATCTAGAAGATAATGATAATGAAGAAAATAATAATAATATTAATAATAATGATGATAATAATAATAATGATATTTCTGAAGAAGAATCAGTAAAGAATTATAATATCTCAGAACTTGCATTAAAATTTATTGATTAATTAGTATACCATGAATTTTTAAATTGTCTATTATTCTTAAATTAGTATAATATACTAAATGTCACAACTGAGTGATAATCAAAATTTTCAATCCATTTTCAATCCATTTTTAATCTGTTTTTAAAATATTCAAATTTTTATTAATAATTAATATAAAAATTATTGATTTTTGTTCAATCCAAACTCAATCCAATTTCAATCCAATAATTTGTCACATACTCATATTTGTTGTTGTTAGATTTTATTATACAATCATTACAAAATTATTACTTATTAGTTAATTACTCATTAGTTGATTACTTATTCGGTTAATTGCATTAGTAATTCGAATACTGATTCATTCATTCATAATTGCATAAGTACAAATTCGATATGAGGATTATATTTATAAAAAGAGATAAGATTTCTAAAATATTTCAAATTTTTTTTTAATGTTTCCAGAATAATAAATAATATAATACCTTGCATTTGAATTCTTCAACCTCATATAGTAAATTATTATAATCAAATTAGAATAATTTGGACAGATGAATAGTACGAATACTTGCTCGATCAAAGAATGAGCAGGAATAATGAATTTTAGAGCTTAGCAAGTTGAAATCAAGCTGGGTTTTGGAGGAGTATCACAAAGAAAATTAATGAATATTTTGGTACTAGATACATGGGATCGCAAATGAAAACGAAATGAAAAATTTTATTATTTTAATACATTATTATTTATATATTAATATTTTTTTAGGACCAAGTAGTATATAGGTTGGGGGATAATAAAGATCATAATACATGAAATAGAAAATTATACTTTGAATTATTTGAGGAAGAGCCATGAAAAAGACCAGATAGTAAGGACTAATTTACTAAATAATTTTATTTTAAAAATAATAATTTATACAAAATAAAAATTAAATATTATACTTTTTTAGTTATGATTGATGAGAAAATCTATAGCAAATATATGAATATTTAAGAAGGAGAAAGAAGAAATAATTCACAAAGAGAAAGAAGGTGATATCTCTTTCTTAAATTATTTATGTATTAATTATTAAACTAATTTATATATTTAATTTTTTCTTATATATTACAGATAATTTTTTATTTTAAGAAGTTTTAAAATCAATTTTTTATATATTTGGTTTACAGTGATACCTCTCTAAGTGCACCCCTTTTGGGATCATAGTAAAAAAATAGCAGAATATGTACTTAAAGAGGGTGTGCATTTATAGAGAGTAAAATATATAGAGTTAATATAAGTTGGGATCAAGCATACCGTGCACTTAAAGAGAATTTATATAATGTATGCACTTATAGAGAGTACACTTATAGAGGTCTTATTGTATAATTTTTTTTGGTGCTTAAACCTTTTTTTTTTCTTGATTTTTTTTCCTAATTCTAAAGAGATTACATTTACTGCATCTTGTAATAATTATCAAATATTTGCTTACATCATATCTATATTTTTTATTTTCTTATATAAAAAATATGTAATTTTATATAAATTTAAAATAAATGAGAAAATTATTGTAAATTTTGCGAATTTCTACCTAATTTAAATTTTAGCATTAAGTTTATAATTTGGCATCTATTTCAGATTTTGGCATTAATTTCAGATTTTAGTATATATTTTGGCATGCCAAAATGATTTTAAATTTTAGTTTCAGAATTTCAGATTTCAGATTTTTGATGAACTAATTTTGGGACTAGCCTTAGAAATGCAATTTTAGAAATTTGCTGAAATCCCAAATCCCAAATCCCAAATTGATGCCAAAATTCTAAAATTCATAAATCATAGATTTTAGTAGTAATTCAGTCATAATCATATAAAGTAAATTGAAAAAAAAATTTTCTTAAAGAAATAACAGATTTCAGTAATAATTTGGGATTTTGGTATCAATTTAGGATTTAGGATTTCAGCAACTTGTATATACTAAAATATTTTAGGATTTAGCATATAACCAAAAGATTTTTGGCATCCAAGTTTAATATGTATTATTCTAATATATTGAAACTATATTAACATATAAAATTTCAAATTATAAAATTAAATAATATAGTAAAATTATTATTTGGTCTATATTAGAAAAGTATATTTTAAAAATTTTTTTTTCCTAAATTGATATATTTTTTAAAAATATTAATATGGATAAAATATATTTATATTAAATAGTTTTATTTATATAAATAATATAAGTTGATACAAAATTATTACTTATATAATAAGTTATTATTACATAGTCTTATAGGATTATGCTGATTTTATTTGACCTATATTTTAATTATTGTACAATATTGAAGATCAAAAGTTTATTTGCATATAATATTGAACTATTTACATACAATATTAATATATTAATATATTAATAAAATAAAAATTGCTAAACATCACCTGAATAATTGTTACCTAAGTGATTGTCACTTGGATGATTGTTACCACATGACCAAAATGTGTAACAGGTTATGCTGATTATACTATTTGATATGTATGGTATATATTTTTAAAAAAATACGTATAAGTCAAAATTTACAACAAAAACCTTCATTATCATTCTAAGTAAACTTGCAGAATGACCAAAAATACACTCCTAAATATAATTTCAAAAGGTAAAAATAGTTTATTAAAGTCTTTTTTTTTTGAAAAAATAAATTTTTTGTAAAAAAATTGTTGTGGCTCATGTACTGAACATTTTGACAATTATTTCTAAAAAAGTATTTTAAAATACAATATAATTAGCATAACCTATCATACATTTCGGTTATGTATTGTCATCTGGGTCTTTGATCACGTGGCAAATTTAATATTTTTAATTGGTCACATGATCGCGTCATGTTTATTTATATATTATCAAATCTTGTTTTCAGTATAGATTCATTTTCTCAGTTCTTTTCTTTTATTTTTATTTCTAACTTATATTCTTATACTTTATTTCTTACTAACTCTATTTTATTATTTTTAAGTCCTTTAGTCCTTCTAGTTCTGCAATTAAGGTTTAGTTATTTTTTACTTTACGTTTCATTTCTTACTCTTTTTTTTTTATTTGTTTTTATTGTTTCTGTTTCATATTTCATATTTCATTTTTCACTAATTTTATTTCANTTTTTTTTAGATCTTTTAGTTCTTTCAGTTTTACAATTAATAAAGGTATGTTTTTTATTTATTATTTTTTTTTTTTTATTATTTCTATCTTATATTTTGTTTCTTACTAACTTCATTTTTTTTTTATTTTATGGTTTTATTTTTACTTGGCTTCCTATCATTATATTTTTCTGCCAGCTAGTCCAGAGCAGTGATCATGTAATTTTATTTTTTTCATTTGAAGATACAACATATAAAATGGAATATTTATGATGCAATCAATCATTTTTTATTTACTAGAACTATTAGAACAGATTTTACATTTTTTAGCAATAGATAAATCCTTTTATCCCACTCTATTTGTTGAACAATTGTGATACAGATGTGATGCTCTATTCTATGAAGGTATATTGAGCTAAAGGAAAATAAAATAGATGATAAATTTTGATTGGAAAGATTTTTAAAAATAGTACCTGAAGAAAGAAGAAAACCAGTTTATAGCTCAAAATTAACTCACCTTAAAATAACACATTACTATTCACTTTCAAATAAAAAAATCAAAAGTATTGTATGCATATTCCTAAATATAATTCATTTAGGTTTTGGAAAAAGTATGAAGTTCAAGTTTATTGGTAAAGTTCTAAAGCTAATAATGGAATCATATCCAAACTTGAATTATCTTAATATATCCGCTTTATGCAGTAGTTTTGTAGAAAATGATGAAGGCTTATGTGCAATTGCAAATTCATGTCATAAATTAGAATGTCTAAATATTTCTAAACGTACAGAGTTTTCTGAAATATCAATTTGTAATATTATTCACTCTTATTCAATACTCCAGCATTTCAACCTTAGCTTTTGTAAAATTACTGATATAACTATTATACATGTTGTTGAAACTCTGGAATTTTGGCATAATTTCAGGATTCGATATTCGGCCAATCATTTTGAAATGAAACTCCAGTCAAAATTTGAAAATCAGGCCGAAATCTAAAATTAGGGTCGAAGGACGAAAATTCAGACGAAACCTTTTTTATATGGTCTGAAATGGGGGTCGCACAATTTTTTGTGGATTATAGTTTTTCTTTTTGTAGACTTTATTTTTACTTTTTTTTCTTTAGTAACGGCTTTTTGGACTTCTTGGAGACTAATGGTAAGATTTCTTTATTTTTTTATTCTTTTTTGTGTTCTTTTTTCGTTTAGGGACGTTATTGACATTTCTTTTGCTTTTCTTTTCTTTAGTATTAGTTTCTTGAACTTTTTGGAGTCTAATGGTGAGTTATTTTCATTGATAATTTACTTTTATTTCGTCAAATATTCTATTAATATTTGTTTTTTACTTTTTTTTTTCTTTAGTGATGGTTTCTTGGACTTCTGGGAGACTCATTATTTTTCTTTGATCCTTTATTTTTTTCATCAAATATTTTATTAATTATTTTTTTTTTTTGCTTTTTTT
>QKYT01000166.1:85184-111974 GCA_003550305.1 Glomus cerebriforme | reverse complement strand
CAATCATATCATATTTACGTCAATAATAATAAATAATTTCGGAAAATCCTTGAACGAAAGATTTTTTTATTATTAATCCAATACAAACAATATTTTGATTATTTTTATGATGATTATTGTGCCTTTTGTAAGTTTAGTAAAAATTATTTATTATTATTATTATTTTTTTTTTTTTGGCGGGAAAACTTTATTTTTTTTTTCAATGTGAGAGAGTGTCAGTGAGGAAATACAAATTCCATGAAATTTTTCACATGACCTTTTTGAATTTTTTGGTTTATTTGGTGGTATATTTTGGCTTATTTTTTGGCTTATTTAGTTGGTTTATTTCTAGGCCCAATTATCAATAATTTTGGTCAGAATTAAAGATTTCATGTGAATCACGAGTGGCTTATCACTTATGTTACATAAAATTAGATTAAAAAAAAATTTTTAGATTTTTTTTTCTTCCTCTTTTAATTCATATATTCGAAAGGATATTATAACTTTCGGGTTTTAAAACTACATTCATCCATCATGGTAAGATTTTAATTGATGAAAAAAAATATATTATTTTGTATTAAAAAATTGAATGTGATAAAAAAAAAAAAATTTTTTTTTTTTTTTTTCTTTAATTAGTCTGCCAATAAATCCAATGAAAAAGCACCAGCTGCTAATCCCATGAGGGAGTTAAGCATTGAAAAATTGGTTTTAAACATTTGTGTAGGAGAATCAGGGGATCGTTTGACAAGAGCAGCAAAAGTACTTGAACAACTTACAGGTCAAACTCCAGTACAATCAAAAGCACGTTATACAGTTCGTTCTTTTGGTATTAGACGTAATGAAAAAATTGCCGTACATGTTACAGTACGTGGACCAAAAGCTGAAGAAATTTTAGAACGTGGTTTAAAAGTTAAAGAATATGAATTAAAAAAGAGTAATTTTTCGGCAACTGGAAATTTTGGTTTTGGTATTCAAGAACATATTGATTTGGGTATAAAATATGATCCTTCTATTGGTATTTATGGTATGGATTTTTATGTGGTATTGGGCAGACCTGGTGCTAGAGTTTCTAGAAGAAGGAGATCTCAAAAGAAGGTTGGTTCCAATCATCGTGTTGGCAAAGAAGAAACCATTAAATGGTTCAAGCAAAGGGTGAGTATTCGAATTTTTTTTTAAAAAAAAAGTTTATGTTGTTTATAATGTTTATCATTAAAAAAACCCTTTCTTTTTTTTTAGTTCGATGGTATTGTTCTTAATCGCTAAGATCTTTTATAGATAAAATTTTTTTATCCCATATATATATATAATATATATATATTTTTTTACTTAAGTGACAACAGACTGGGATTTTCTTTATGATTTCTTTAATAAAAAAAAAAAAAATTATGGAATATGTGAGAAAATTTTTTCAAATAAATAAATAATAATTAATGTTCAAAAATTGTGATTTATTATTTAAACGAAAGTAAAAAAAAAATTACTGTGTAATTGGTGAATTAATGTTCAATAGTTTGCAAAATCATATTAACAACATCCATAGGACCATCATCAAGTACTACTATATCAAATATTTTTAAGTAAGAATTTAATAAGTCATCATCAATATAATTTAAAAACCCAATATTTAAACAAATATCATGTTCAATTCCTCTGGACATTTGTAAATCTCCAACAGAATCACCAAGTAAAATAACATTTCTTCTATCTTCAATTGTTTGATGATAAGGTGAATCTTTAATCGTAATTTCAGATTTGTTAAATACGTGAATCAACGGTGCTACAAATTTATCACATATTCCTGTTTCTGGATTAAAATCCATTTTATTGGATACAATATGCATGTTCTCTTTATGATAAAGATTCTCTTTAGTTAAAGCTTCCTCAATCACATCTAAAGGAATTCAAATTTATTAGTGAATTTGTCAAATAAATAAAACAAAATTATAAAATTATGTAATTACTCCTAAGTCCGGCGGAAAATATTAGAAATGGTACGTTTTTTTCTTTACATTTATCGATCAATTCTTTTAAACCTTCTCTTATATTCATAGGAGTTTCAGATACTATAGCAGCAAAATCATCTTTTTTGATATTCTGATTAATTATTAGTTCGTGAGCTTGTTCCCACCACTCAACCATATATGGTATTTTTTGTTCTAGTGTTAAACTATTATCAACTTCAATCGGATAATATTTGTCACATAACGCTTGTGTTTTTTCTTTAAACTATTTTTTTTTTTTTTTTTAAAAAAAAAAAAATNAGTANAAAATTGGATTGAAAATTTAAATCAAAAAAAATGAAATCATTACAAACTTCACTGGTTAATCGTGAACTTAATGACAATATAACATGAGAACTAGGGCTACGCTCTTTTTTATCCTTATTTTTATAATATTTTGTTATAGTTCCATCGAAATCTTTTAAAAAATTAATTGTTATTCTTATTCTGAAAAATTCTTATGTTGAAAAAAATTTGTCACTGAAATAATTTACCACAAATTACGTGTAAATTGCCGAATCCTTCTTTTAGTATTTTGTCTATTTTCTTTGCTGTAACTTCGGTATTGTGTACTTTAGCAATTTTTTGAATGGAATCCAAAAGTTGACGTATATTTGAAGACGGTGGCATTTTCTAAAGGCTTTATTTCTTTCTTACGGAAGAACAGAATCTAATAATCTATCATGACGCGTTATCTATAATCTATGTAATCTGTGCAGGTGGCGAACAAATCAGTTTCCAGAAAATTTCACGTGACTTTAATCATTGTCAGAAACTCGAAGGATTATGTCAATTTGAAAACTATTTTATTATGTTGTATAGTCTAAACTATTTGTACTGTAAGGTTAGCAGATGAATTAAAAATTCTAGTTAAATAAAGTTTTTTCCTTTCCCAGACATTATTATCAGGAATTGACCATTTGATTATAATGACTACGATTACATAAACTATTTTAATAAAGATTTTGATTTATATATATATGTATGCATGTATGTATGTAACAAAACGCAAAATTAATTAGTAAGTTACTTAATTTTATGTTATTTTAACTTGAAGTATTACTCCATTATCAATATCCTTCATCATGCACGAGCACCACCACCACCACCACCACCACCGCCATCACCATCACCACCATCACCACCACCATCAACTCCTCCCCCTCCTGCGCGATTGTTTCCTGCTTGATTATATCTTAATTGTCTTAAATATACTAACCAACCAACTAAAAGACACGTTACTAATATCATTAAATTTTCCATTAAATCTTCACGCCCATATTCATCATCATCATATTCATCATCTATAATATCCGTAGATTCGGTCAAATCATCAACGCCTCTTTTACGAGCATGATAACTCTTAATTAATTGTTCATCCGGGCCCACTGTATCCCATTCTCGCTCATTGGATTCTTTAGCCGCTACTGAATCATCAACTTCTTCCCTTTCAGTAAAGAATCCTGAATCATACCATAATAGTTTGGATGATTCATCTGAATCATCCCCTGAAATTTCACTTCCTGTAATAAAATTCCAAAAACTTTTTACATATAATTTAATTAAAGATAACGTTACTGGTAGATATGCATCAGGATTCGTTGATAAAGACTGATCGTACCATCTTTTAGCGAGATGAAAATCCTATAAAATAAATAAATAAATAAATACTCAAAAAAAACAAACATTAAACAAACTAAATAATAACATGATACAAACTCTAGCTACTCCTATTCCATTTTCATGCATCCAACCAAGGTTCCACATAGCCATCGCACTTAACTCCGCTTCCGCGGCTACTTGATAACAAGCAGCGGCCTTCTCATAATTGATTTCTGTGCCAAATCCCTTGAAATAATAATCTCCCATTTTTACACGTGAATCAACATTTCCTTGATTGGCTGATCGTGTCCAATAAATTAATGCTAATTTCTCACGAAACGGATCTAACTTTGGTATTAAGTGTGGTGGATGCCATCGTGATTTATCTAAAAACAAAATATAAAGCAAATGTTAATTGATTATTTTCAAATAAAAAATAGCTAGAATAATAAAATACCTTGATCCAATAACCATGCGGAATTTGCTTGACCCAATTCATAACCTCTTTCTGCAGCTAGTAAATAATTTATTAATGCACTATCTCTGTCACCTGTATGATATGATGTATATGCTACTCGAAATGTAGAATGTAACCAATCGCCTCGTTCTGCCACAATTTTATAGTACTGTAATTACAATTCGTATAATTAGTAAGTTGTAAACGTTAAATGCGTGAGAGATAACATGTACTGTTACATACTGTTGCTGCTACACAAAATCGATCATCTTCTAATCTTTCGCTATATATTTCAGCCAAGTAATAATGAGCCAGTATATGTTTCTGTTCTGCGGCCAATCGGAAAAATTCAAGAGCGGATTCAATTTTACCTTTCTTATCTAATATAAAACAATAAGTTTATTCATGAAATAATGATAAATATAATAAACAGTAATCAATAACTCAAACCTACAATAGTATAACCCCAAATTCACTTGTGCTTCAGTATATTCTTTTTCTGCCGCATTTTTGAATAAACGCATGGCTTGTTCGTAATTCTATTTATTTAATTAAGTTAAGTAAAAAGTCATATTATACGAACTTAATAGGGGAACTTTTATTTACCTTTTCCACTTCAATACCTTCCATATACATAATACCAAGTCCATTCCAAGCGGCTGGATCATCCTATATTTAAGAGTTATTTAATAGTAACCAATTAATTGATTAGTAACAATACGTGAAACCTGAAAACAGACAAATTTAAATGTCAACAAACCAGTCGAACACCTCTTATAAACCATTTTAGAGCTGTTTTATTATTTTGTTCAACTCCTTCACCACGCAAATACATTCTTCCTAAAATTCCAGCCGCTTGTCCAGCGGCAACTCTTTGTTTAGGGGTCAAATTGGGTGGATCATCGAGGGAATTCTCTAATACCCAGTATTTATTAGCAACATTCTTGAGAAATTTATATGCAAGTTGGAAATTCTGATGAATATTACGAGTTCCCTGATAATACAATTGCCCTAAACCTAGCTATAGCGGAAGTAAAAGAATCAGATATACCATTATAGTGTATGATAATTATATTGTATTAAACACCTCACCTGAGCTGTTACATCCCCATTTTCGGCCGAATAATGATAAAACTCTAATATATCATCCAAAACAGCTTGGTCGCCATGTTTCGCATGACCAGGTCCCCCACTAGCTCCATACCCGTACACTCCACCATCCTCATCGTATAATCTGCTTTTGAAAGGAGGTGGAGGAAGCTGACGGCCACCTGGTGGACCAGATTTATAATAATTGATTGCTAAAAAAAACCATATGATTAGAATTCTTTATTTGATATAATGTGAAAAATTGAATATAATAAGCTACCTTTATCTGCTACACGTTTGTAATAGAAAACTGAATCTTCACAACTACGTGGTACTCCAATACCCATGAGGTGACGATACCCAAGAGTCATTTCCGCAGCAGTATCACGACCAAGCGCAGCAAAAGTATGGTATAATAAAGCCTAAATTAATTTATTTAATTAACCTTTTTTGGGGAAATATGTATTAATTATATTATAAAAAATATTACTAACCTTTCCCTGATCTCTTTGAACGACATTTCCTATACCTGTCGCGTATATAAATCCAATCATTTGTTGTGCTGTTGCATTTCCAGACCGATTTGCCAATTCACGATAATAATGGAGAGCAGCCGTTAAATTACGAGGATGAGTATACATTGCGTGCTAAAAGTGTCAATTAACACAATAGAATCATTAAAAATATATTAACGTCAATAAGACAATAACACGCCTTCATAATTACTTACAAAATTTAATTCTCCAAGGGTAAATAATGCGCCATTATGATTATAATCGAAAGCGGCTTGCTCTAACATTTCAACTGCCCTAATTAATCTTGGTTGTTTATATTCGGCAATAACTTGCTTTCCTATTTCAGAATTATCTACGATTGGAGAACGTAATCCGAAAATGGAGAAGACAAACTTTGCCAAAAGCCGATATGAAAGGAGTAGGAGACTTGGGTCCGCTTCATCAAATTCAAATCGCTTTTTTTGTGATGGTTTCAGACTTCGAAGTATTTTTAACGCATTTTGATATATTTCATCAGCTATATACAATATAATGGTAAATTATAGTTGTCTTTTACGTTTAAAATGCAACCTTTTGCCTGTACTTACCACTAAGTTTTTCTTCCAGCTTATATAAACCGTCTGAATTCTCCGTTATTATTACTGATTGTGTCGGAGTCGCAGTATCTTGTGATAGTCCATCACTAGTAATAGCCGTAACGCGAGTGATCGTTATAATGAATAAAATGTAAAGGATACAGCCTATTTGTTGGGCGAAAATTAGATCAACTGCCAATAATTGAATAAAAATAAAATGTTAACATGAACAATAATAAGTTGTAAATACCAAGAAAAAAAAAACGTTTATGTTTGCACAGCATATTTCTCTGGTGCAATACTGAATCTTTGACTGTTAAAACGCATCGCATGAAAAGTTTTTGGGTTTATAACCTTCTATATTATATCAATTGATGTACATAACCAACCATAAATTTACAAGTAAGGCAGTGACATATATTACCTAATTTAAGCGCCTACCACCACTCGAAAAATTCTGCGATCTTGTGCTACCAGATCAATTGCCATATACAGCATATATGTATCAAAAAGTTCGTTTTTTTTCAATAATTTTTGACTTTTATTAATGGCACAATTTCTTCAATACGCAAAAGAATCATTTTATTTTGTTATGATGTGTATATGGGATAAAACGGAGGTAGAAGTTTTTTAACTTTACGCTTTTAGCGAAGATAAAATCTGATGTTGATCGATAACTTATGTCTGTGTGACATGATCATAAAATGGTTTGCGTAATCATTCATATAAATGTCATTTTTTATTGTCGAATCTTTCAAAACTTTCAAAACTTTACTACAATGTCATTAAAACCTGGTGAAGTTAATCTTGGGGTAAGTTTTCTTCAAATATGATGTATTATAATGAAAAAGATTTTGAAGTCAAAAAATAAATGTTTTTAAAATTGAATTGCAAAAATTGTTTGACTGAATATTCTTCACTTCATAACTAATTATGTATTAATATTTACATGTATATCAATTGTAAATAATAATAATAATTATTAAACCTTTTTCTTTGCATCTCTCTTTATTTTATTATTTTATTAAATTAGACTACCATTATGGCAGTTGAATTTGGTGACGGAGTCATTATCGCAGCAGATAGTCGTACAACAACTGGGTCTTATATTGCCAATCGAGTGACAGACAAATTAACGCCAGTCCACGATAAAATTTACTGTTGTCGTTCTGGTAGTGCAGCCGATACACAGGCTGTTGCTGATATTGTTCGTTATTATTTAGAGATGTTCGCGTAAGTATGTTTATATTTAAGAATCGGATGTACAAAATATGAATTTATTTTGATACAGAATACTAATTAATAAATCTAATAAAAGGATAAAAGATGGAAAAGACCCAACAGTACAATCCGCTTCAGCTTTGTTTCATGAATTATGCTATCAGAACAAAGATGCTTTGATGGCTGGTATTATTGTTGCAGGATGGGACAAATATGAAGGTGGTTCAGTATATACCATACCTATAGGAGGGTCTTTACATAAATTACCATTTGCAATTGGAGGAAGTGGGTCTACATATATTTATGGTTACTGTGATGCTAATTACAAAAAAAATATGACTCGAGATGAAGCTATAGAATTTGTCAGAACCGGTAAATTTTTAATTTCTGTTTTTTGAAATATTTTTTTTATTAATTTCATCTAAACTTTTCAATATAAATATATCCTTTATCTAGCTGTTGCATTGGCGATTGCAAGAGATGGATCTTCGGGTGGATGTACTCGATTAGCTATCATCACTGAACAAGGTGTAGAACGGTTATTTACTCCTGGTGACCAATTACCTAGTAAGTTACAAGAATTAATTAATTTCAAGGATTATAATTATTAATATTAATTAATTAACCTTTATTATTTATTACTTATAGAATTTTGGCAAGATTCTTTAGATTTTTAAAAATTTTTTTCAATTGAATGAATTAATAAAAAATTTATTCCTCCAATTTAATGAACATATTACTATGATTATATCAATTTTATTTATTTATTTTGCTGTTAATTTCTTAAACCGGTAGCATGCTTCATTAAATAGTGAAGTTTAAAAAATTTTATCTATTAACTGAGATGTTTTAGTGACAAGATGAATCGAATGTATTTCGTTTTTCTATAACACATAGTGTAACCTTTTTCATAAGTGAGATATGGTACAACAAGAATGGTCAATCATAATCAAATTCTTTCTTAGAGTTTGTATACTTAATTGGCAAAATATCATGATCTTCCAATCGTTACATCTGTTCAATCTTAAAACATTTGCAAATTCAAACTTAATGATAATAATTACTTAAGTAATGGGTAGTGTAAATTTTCTATAAATCTATCAATTTATTCATTTAAATTTTACTACAAAACTTACATTAACATTCTATGTTTTTCTATTTGATGTTTCTCTAATTTTTCAAAGAATTTGGTCCTGAAATTACATTCAGGTTTATCACATGAATAAGTTTTAGTAATCATATGAAACCTTTGCTGATGAATTTTTAAAGAACGTATAGAATCAAAAATTTTCCTGCATCCAGTAAATTTGCAAAGACAATCGTTATCGTCATCATCAAATTTAATTTTATTAATCCTCGGACGCTTTCGTAATCCATAATTTGATTCACTTCCTATTGACTTATCATCTATGATACCTGATCGTTTCCTGTTTACAAAATCATGCGTTGTTGTAGTAGGAATTTGGATTTTCTTCATATGTTCGTTAAGATCATGATTTTCTGATGACTTCAAGGTAATTATTTCATTTGTATTTTTTGAATGAACTTTAGCCTCATGTTTTTCCAATCTTGATAATGTAATATATCTCTTATTACATCCTTGATAATTACACGCGTGAACCCTAGGCTTTGTTTTTATTCCAATTTTTTGTTTGTCTACGAAAACTTTATCTTCTTCATAATTAATTTGATCATAACGCTTCTCTTCAGTATGAATCATCTTATGTTTTGTTAAATTTTCCACTTGTCCAGTTATATAAAAACATCCGGGATTATCACAGCGATAAGTATTTTCTTGTTTAATATCAAAGTTTACATTTTCGATACAGACATATGGTAATAAAATATTTATGTGATCATCAACTTCAGAACGATTTTGTTGCTGGTTAGATGATTGATGATTTCTTCGTTTTTGATGATATCTTAAATGATATAAACGTTTATAAACTTTGTCACATCCAGGTTCATCACAAACGTAATACTTTTTTTTCGTGTGATGATTCTCATCANCTTCGGAATGATTTTGTTGTTGGTCAGTAGACAATGTTGATGATTGATGGTTTCTTCGATTTTGATGGTATCTGAAATGACATAAACGTTTATAAACTTTGTCACATCCAGGTTCATCACAAACGTAATACTTTTTTTTCGTGTGATGATTCTCATCANCTTCGGAATGATTTTGTTGTTGGTCAGTAGACAATGTTGATGATTGATGGTTTCTTCGATTTTGATGGTATCTGAAATGACATAAACGTTTATAAACTTTGTCACATCCAGGTTCATCACAAACGTAATACTTTTTTTTCGTGTGATGATTCTCATCANCTTCGGAATGATTTTGTTGTTGGTCAGTAGACAATGTTGATGATTGATGGTTTCTTCGATTTTGATGGTATCTGAAATGACATAAACGTTTATAAACTTTGTCACATCCAGGTTCATCACAAACGTAATACATTTGTTCCGCGTGATTATTCTTATCAACTTCAGAATGATTTTGTTGTTTGTGTTGTTGGTTAGTAAAAATTTTAGATGTTTGATGTCCTGTTCGATTTTGATGATATCTTAAATGGCACAACCGTTTAAAAACTTTGTCACATCCAGAATTTTCACATTCGAAAAGTTTTTCTTTCACATGAGCTACAGAAATATCAACATGAATTTGTTGATGCTTATGAAAATTTGAATCATCTGTACAACAAAAGCTACAGCCTTCTTTATCGCATACATGGTAACTCTTCAAGTTGTGATCATCATCTAGATGCCATTTCAAAGCTTCAAATCGCTCGGTTTTAAAGCTGCATCCTTGCATGTCACAATTAATTTCAGCTTGACCTAATTTATTATTTGTGTGTGTTTGTTGATGATTATTTAATTCTTGTAAATTTCGAAACGTTTGAGAAGTTTCAGGTTCGTCACAAACTTTTTCATTATTTTCAAGGTGAAAACGGCCATGATCCAATAATCCAAATAAATTTTCAAACATTTTATCACATCCAGGAATATCGCATTTGTAAGATTTCTTGTCATTTCCAGTCATATGTACTCGCTTATGACATGCTACTCCACTTTTATTATCAAATACCCTGTTACATCCGGGTATTTTACAAGGATACTTTCTTTCATAAATTTTAATTTCATTCTTCCTAAGAGTTTTCTCTAGTTCAGTTTTTTCTCTAGTATGTGAACGTTTATGAGCAAATAATCCATATAAAGAGTCAAATGATCTATTGCATCCCAACTCTTCACATTTATGAATTCTTTCTATAATTTCTTTAGAATGATCAAATCGTATATGATTCCATAGGCCATATAAATTAATGAAAAATTTATCACATCCAGGTTCATCACAATGATGAATTTTCTGAGATTCTCCATCTGGATGAATTCTTAGATGATTGACATACTTAATTATTTCATCGAATGACCTATTACAACCTTCCTTAGAACATTTAAATATTTGTTCTCGAACACGATTTATACTTATATGTTGTTCTTGTGTAAGATTATCATTTGTATATTTCTTCTCTGATTGAATTACACCTTCATGACCTTTTATTCGTTGATGGGTTCCAAGATCATTTACGGTATCATAACTCTTATAACATCCTTTCTCCATACAAATATAGAAGATTCGATGCTCATGAACTTTTTGTTGGTGATCTTTCAACGAATCATGAGTTGATATGAAAGTATTTTCCTCTATATGATGATATTGAATATGACGGTTCAAACTATCTTTTAAAGTATATTTTTTCGTGCATCCTTTTACAGCGCAAGCAAATGAAAGCTTCTTAAATGAGGATTTATTATAATTTTGATCCAAATCATTACAATCGTCGACTGAAGTATAACAGTTATCATTAGAATGATTATAATCCTCATTATAATCCTCACTATCGAATTCATCATTATCATAATTGTTATTATTAAAATCCGAAGAAATTACAATTTCTTTCAATTGTAATTCATGGTCAGAAAGTGAGATATCCGAAATACTATCAGAAATACTATCGGAAATACCATCAAGTTCATTACCACCTAATTAAAAACAATAATCAACTTGAGAACACTTTTACAAAATATGAAAAGAAAAATTTTATAATTTTATTAGATTTAAATATTATTTACATACTTGATTCTGAATATCTTGATACATCATAATAATTATGTTTCTTAATAAGTATAGTATAATTATTCATTTTCTTTTTATTCAAACCAAAAGATAAGGAGACGGTTGGTTTTTTTTTTTTAAAAAAAAATGCCCGATTTATATGTATGCTATTTATGTCGATTCATGCCTATTTGGAGTTTGTACCATTGTAATAATCTATTTAAGGTTTATGTCACGTGAAGCATTAATAACAATGAACGTAAATCTGTGACGTATGCATAGGTTAAAAGACAGAATGGTTAGATATTTGGAAAAAAAAAAAGTTTTTTTTTCTCAATGAAATTTTAGCTTCAGAGACTGTTACTTTTATAAATAATCATTCTTCATATATAAGTAATTCAGAACGATAGTTTATACATCATAAGCTATAAAGAAAACTAATATTTACTTTCACATACCTGATAAGAAAAAGAAGAAAGAGGAAAGAAGAAAGGAAAGAAAGAAAGAAAGCGAGAAAAAATTTTTTTTTCAGAGCGCTTTTTCATTTATCTAAATCTTATCAAAGTACTTTACCATAATTAGAAAAATTGACTGGTAAATTTATACAAATTTGGTGTTAGTATATTAAAAATTTTTCAAACGGCAACGTTTTTATGGTTTGTACTAAAATTACCAAATGTAGTACAATGACCTTGTTTTAATATCCGTGCATTCGATCTGTCCAAATTGGCGTGCCATCAATAAAATACGCAGTGAAACGCTCTAATTATTTCTAATGAAACTCCGTATAAAGAATTTATTAATTAGTGTGGTAACACCATTCGTGAAATGCAAGATTTCATAAAAATTTCAAAAGTAAAGGAATTGTGGTTACTGTATCAATAAAGAACCACAAATTATCAAGCCGAATTTTTACTGATCCATCAATGATCTTGTAACGAATTGTTCTTTTTGTCGCGTCTAAAACTTTGAGAGACCGGTAATAAATACCATTTTAAAGCCATTCTCAAACCAGATTTTCAATCCGGATTCTCCGACGAATTTCCGAATCTGGATGTAATATAACGAAAATCACATGCCCATTTGCGATTCTCAACCATACTGAATATAAAAAAAAAATTAGAAAGGAATGATTAGATAAAACATATCAGATATGGAAATACGGCAAAATTCATGTGCTTTCTCGCACATAAATAACGAAAAGTTTATTGTGATCATCGCGGATGGTCCGCTCAATCCACCGCATAAAAATTACACTTATTAACTTATTTTGGTAAAATTATTATCCGTTATAACAAATTTTCCGATGTACTGTAGAGTTAGCTAATTAAAAAATTTATTAGTATTCTCAATAAAGATCACAATCACAATTTATAATTAAAATTGTCGCGCAATTAGTTTAATTAGTTTATTATGTGTTATGATACTATTATGTAACGGAGATAAATCTGAACCCTCGGAGCTTCCGATTGAATAAATTTGTACATAACTACATATAAATCGTTTATCTTTCTTTCTTTTTTTTTTAAAAAAAAAATCAACCACGCTTCTTAGGCCTCTTAGTAACAATCTTTTTTTAAAATGTATCAAACGATTATTTTAGGATGTATTTTATTGACAACGGTTTATATTACAAAGCGTTCACGTGATCAACATTTGGTAAAAAAAAAAGTTTCGCAACTTTATAAATTTATACAAAATAAAATTTCTTATATTTTTAATCTTATGAATTATTTTCATCCTATTTATTAGAATCTGCCGCCACTTGTCCGTTATAAAATTCCTTTAATTGGTCATACTTTAAGTTACATGTTTAATAGCGAAGAATTTTTTAAACAATGTAGAAAAGAGGTTGGTAGAATAGTGCATCAAGTTTAATTAACCAATTAATTAACTTTTTCTCAATTATCGTATATTAATTAGTATGGTGATATCTTCAGTCTATATATCTGGGGCAAAGTAATAACATTTATTGGTAAGTTACCGGTATTTTCTCGAAATATTTCAATGTGCTTCGAATTATAAAATAATTATTTAATGAATTCTCTTAATTTTGTACAAATCTTATAGGAAAAGAGCATATTGCTGAAGTATTAGCAAGAGATGATGCGTTTGACTTTGGAGCAGTATTTAGGAAAAGAATACCAGGAGATGCAATGTTTACAAATATTGATGGATTTGGAGATCCAAAATATAATGCAAAAGTAGTTAAAGAATATATTTCAAAAAATTTGGGTTTATATACTGAACGTATGCAAACCTGTCTTAATTCAGCTACTCAAAAATATATTGGTGATTTTGATGGACAAAAAAATATTTCCAATTTATATAATATGATGACATCAATTATCTCTACTCCTATTGCAAATGTTTTCATTGGTGAAGTAAGTTATTAAAACCTTTTTTTTTTTAAAAAAAAAAACGAGAGAGAGAGAAGCTTTATATTTAAATTATTTCTCTTTCCTCAGGAGGAATCAAAATATGATGACGTTATAAATACGTTCGCAGAATTTACACGTGACGTTGCTGTATTTTTTATGATTCCACCACTTTTTGATCTTATTTATCCAGGACTTCAAGATTATATTATTCGTATTCCAATAAGATTAGGATTATTTAACCCGGCAACTAAACATGAAAAGGTGCTTATTAAACATATTAAAAATCAAATTGATAAGCGTTTACGAGAGAAAAAACAATATGGTGATTCGTGGAAACGTCCTAATGATATACTTCAAAATTTTATGGAAGAAGAAAGTTTTGATCCTAATAATATTAATTATGCGGCAGTGGCAAATAAATTATGTATATTTATTTTCGCTTCTGTTCATACAACATCAAGAGGTTGTACAAATGCTGTTATTGATTTAGCATCTCGACCTGAATATATGCAAGAATTATATGAAGAACAATTGGAAATTCGTAAAAAAGCAGATAAAAATGGTATACTTCCATTTGAATCACTTAAAGAAATGAAAAATTTAGATAGTTTTATTAGAGAATCATTAAGATTAACTGGAGATATAGCAGCACTTCCACATCTTGCGTTAAAAGATTTTACATTTTCTAATGGATTACAAGTACCAAAAGACCGTGTAATTGATCTTTATTTTGATGATGTTATTCAAGATGAAGCACTACAGGGAATAAATCCAAAATCATTTGAACCATTTAGACATTTAAATGCAAACGTTACAGCATCAAAAGTTAGTAAAAATTTTGTAGTATTCGGAGGTGGTAAACACGCGTAAGTAAATTATTCAATTTGGTCTCTCTCTTTTTTTTTTTTTTTTACAAAGCAAATAGAATAACTTAATTATCATAAATTATTTAGATGCCCTGGAAGATTTTTTGCTATAAACGAAATTAAATTCTGTATGCATAATTTTATATTAAAATATAATTTCCGTACAGAAAGTGGTAAAATTGCAGAAAAAATGAGAGTAGGACCGATAACATATCCAAATACTAATGGAATTATTTTTGAAAAGAGAATTAAGTGAATTATGAATTTACCTTTTTTAACTTTCTATTTTTATTTTATTTTATCTGTATCAAATTCCAAATTTATATTTATTATTTATTAAAATGATATCCTTAAATATCAATTAACGTTTCACGGGTGTGTCATATTTATATCTAGTTAAATCAACATCTGTAATTGCACTCCAATTTATAAAAAAATTTTTGAATTACAATGATTTTTTTCAGCGACGGTACAACTGATAAAAAATTAGCTTATGGTGAATTTAAAAATAATTCCAAAAAATTGGCAGCTGGATTGATTAATAAAGCTGGATTTAGACGTGGAAATGTTTTAGCTATTTTTTCTCCGAATCAGGTATAAGGTATAACCGTATAGGAATATTCGTGCGTAGCATATAATTGTATATATATATAAAATGGTCACTTTATTTTATTATTTTATTTATTTTTTTTTTTAGGTCGATTATCCGACTGTTTTATTCGGAGCAATTGCAGCGGGAGGAATTGTGACATTTGTTAATCCAATGTATACAATTGAAGAATTTACTTACCAATTAAAAGATTCGGGAGCAAAATATATTGTTGCATTTCTCTCAAATGTGATTAAAGCGACAACTGCAGACGATAAAGAAATTAATGGAATTAAGCCTTATTCTTATCTTATTTCTGAAAAAGAAGTAAATCCAGTTGAATATTCAGAAGAAGCAAAATCAACTACAGCATATTTATGCTATAGTTCTGGTACAACAGGAAAGAATAAAGGAGTTGAGACAACTCATTTTAATATGGTCGCTAATTTATCTTAAGTTTATGCTTTTGGAGATGGGGTTGATACTGATACTATTTATTGGGATTATTACCTTTCTTTCACATTTATGGATTATGTGGTCTCATTCATTTTCCTATTATAAAAGGGGCATCAGTTGTTATAATTCCAAAATTTGATTTATCAACATTTTGTAAAGTAATTCAAGATTATAGAGTTACTTTCATTCCAATTGTATCATTATCGTTAGATAAAAATCAAATTGTAAAACAATATGATTTATCAAGTTTACGATTGTGTTTTTGTGCCGCTGCTCCTTTAAGTAGGGAATTATCTGATGAATTCACTAAAATGTTTAATATACAAATTAAAAAAGGTTTTGGTTTAACTGAAGCTTCTCCTGTAACCCACCTTGTTAAAAATGATAATATTGTTATTGGATCTGTTGGAAAATTATTCCAAATCTTGAATGCAAGATTATTTCTGAAGAAGGAGAAGAACTTGATATAATCAACCTGGTGAACTTTGCATTCGTCATGAAAGGTTACCTTAATAACAAAGAAGCTACCGATGCATGCATTGATAGCGAAGGGTGGTTTCACACTGGTGATGTAGTCATATTTCATCATAGAAAATTTTTATATTATAGATCGTACCAAAGAATTGATCAAATATAAGGTAAATGAAAGTATTTTTTTAATTTGTTATACATACGCAAATTTATTGCGTATATTTTGTTGAAACATTAAACAGTTCAAGTTCCACCTGCCGAATTGGAAGCAATCTTACTTACTCACCCATCAATTGTTGATGCTGCTGTAATTGGTGTTTATTCTAAACAAGAAGTAACCTTATGTTACATTACGACAAAATATCTCTCAATCTGATCAGTTAAAAAAAGAAATCAAGATTTTATTGCTCAAAGAGTTGCAACTCATAAAAAATTACGTGGCGATATCCTATTTATTGATCAAATTCCTAAAAGTCCTTCCGGCAAAATTTTCTTTTTATACTAGGTGATTTATAAGGAAAATTTATTTTAATATACTTTAAAAGTATTTTTATTCAGAATAAATATATATTATTGTATTTTAAAATTCTATAATTTTTTTTGTTTCTATCGTCTAAAAAATGAATTTTATATGTCTATGAATTTTTTAAAAAATGTCTAATTGTTCAATGTACGTAGGTAAAATAAATATTAGTTAAAAGTTAATTGTTCCATTGTATTTATAATTCCTAAATTTTTGCTATAAAGATTAATGCCGATAATTCACTTAGAATTTCTGTTCAAGTGGTTGAATAATGTGTTTGGGGAAGCGTAAACTAAACATATAATCGTGTCGCCTAAAGAAAAAAAAAAGATGAAATCATTTTTAAAAATATGAAATTTAAAATTTAGTAAAAAAGTAAAAAAGTAGATATTAATTACTTTTCCAAAATAATTTTCCATGTATCAGGATTAATTCTAGCAGGAATTTCTCGGACTCGATCATCAAACATAACATGATAACCTCGTTCTGATAAAACATCCATAATCATATCTACAAGATGTTGATTCTCTAAATCTTGTGACGTCCTAAAAAAAAATTTTTTTTTAGGCGTTTCATATTTCTTTTACAAATAAAACAAGTCAATTTCGTACGTACGTGCGAACAAGTGCATGCCCACTAATTGCATGTCTTTGAATCATAGGGATAACACAGTTGTTTACGAATTGTATAGCCTTTAAGAATAATTCTGGTTCAGTATTTTGATAATGTTCAAGTCGACTGATTAAATCTTGTCTCGCATGTATACTAATCTTTGTAGCTAATGGTATATGTGCAATTGCATCATATGTATCGTGATCTATAAATAAAAAATAAAAATATTAAATTTACATTAAGCTATTTGAATTTACATAAATCATTATCGTTTAAAAAAATCTAATCATACCAAGTTCAAGCGAACTCTGATACTCAAATTCTTTAATAATCACTTGCATCACCTCTTCAATTGTTCCAACAGCATTGATTAAATCTAAAATGAATCAATGAATTAAAGTGTTATTTTGAGTATATCTACTTAAATAAAATCACTTAAAATAAAATTCTAGACTTACGAAAAGGAAAGATTTTTGCAAGTTTCATTAAGGCACCAAAATGCTCTTTAAATATTTTATACCGGGCTCTGATCAGCTGTAACAAGTTCAAATAAATCCAAAAAAATTTGAAAAGAAATTTAACAACTTCAATATAAAGATGACAAAGATTATACATACCATTTCATCGTAATCAGTGACCCTTTCTTCAATCAATTCATCTTGGCCAGTTTGTCGAACCATGGCATTATGTTCTTGGATTTGTTTTCCACGCATTAATTGGCGTTCCACTGATACTTCCTCATCTACATATAGAACGCAGATTCGAAATGTAGGTCGTCTAAATTCATCATTGCAATTAAATGGGGAACCTAACATATATTTTTAGAAACAAACAAGAAAATGAAAGTAATCTTTATATATAACGTACGGAAATTTCTCTTTCAAAGGTGTGTCCCAAAATTCTCGCCGTAACTCATGCATTTTATCGTATAATAATTTTAAACACTCTACTTGAATTTCTGTTCGCGGAAACCCATCGACAAGACAACCCACTGTTGGATTGCAATCGAGGAGTGCTCGAAATAGACATTCGAGAACTTTTCCATCACCTAACATACGATTGAAAGAGAAAAGAATTTATTAGTAAAAAAAAAAAAATTTGTATAAAAAAAAAATATTTATTTACTTACTGATCATTTGCCCTTTATTAATCAATTCTTGGCATTCTGGAGATGTTAAAAGCTTTGACATAATTATAGGCGGATTATCGATGCCACGTGCTTTTAACAATGATTTAGTGTGTGTTCCCTAGAAATATATAAATAAATTAATTGATTAAAAAAAAAAAATAATAACAATGAATAAAAAAAGAGAAATTAATCACCTTTCCTGATGCTGGTGCTCCCATTAACCATATAATCTCCCTTGGTAGACTGAGTTTGAATTGTAAATATGATGTGATATTATTAAAAAAAAATTGACATAATCAACAAAAATCATAATTTACCAGAGGTTCTCCCGTCCATACTCATCTTCGACATTCTTCCAGGATTGGTTGAATATCAATTTTGCATTCTTAATTTCATTAAATCTAAATAATTGTACAACAAAGTTAGAATATTCGTATCAAATTTACCCCCAAAAAAAAGGTTTATACCTTTGGACCTCTGTTTCCTCAGGAGTTCCTACCTCAGGAGATATTTGTGAACTAACTGGTCCTAAAAAATGCCAGATTTAATACATAATAACATTTGTACATGCTACTAAAACTTTTGAATTACAAAATATATTCACCGCACAAAGTGTCTGATGGTAAGGGCAAATATCTAACAGTGTTAATATTTGGTTGAAATTTCGGTATTTCTGTACTTGGGGGAAATGCACGAAGTCTTGAAGTTGATATTCCCCGGATATTTTCTAAATTTTTAATGACAGCGTATGAATTTTTATTTACGAAATTCAAATTAGAAGTATTAATGCTCGAAGATGATAATGCATGTAGATAGGATTTCGGATTTGATATCGTATATAGCGGTAAAATTGAGCCAAGTTTACTAGTTTTAATGAGGGATGTTGCTTTCCAAGTAGAAATGATACGTCTCGTACTTGGCGAGACATTCCGAGAAATTCTAGTAGTAAGTGGTGATAAAAAAGTCGTCATTTTTTAGTAATTTCTCTCAAAGAAATTCTCTAAGATATTATTACTCTTCTAAAGTATATGACGACTGTTTTAAAGCTCCTCACGGCTAGCACGAGGGTTGAAAAGAAAGTGACTTTTTGAATTCAATGATGACAAAGTTCATAGACTTTTTTATATAGGAAAATTTTTTTATAATAAAGATTTTCAATTGATGTAATTGATGAACCAATCAAAATAATAAAACTGCATGCATAAATGCTCATATTTAAACTGCATATTTTCCATTTTTATGATAATTAAATACTGTAGTGAAAAATGTGTTGTTTTATAATAAAGGTAAAATGTCCTTTTATCAATTATCATTCATTTGTACTTATGTTCTTAATTGAAATGTCCCAGGTCCTTTTTTAAGCAACAAGCTCTGCTCATTAAGATAATCAATAAACCCTTGAAAATTATCACATTGAATTTTATAATCTATTAATTAGAAAAAAATATTAAAAATTTGTGAAAATCAATTTTTAATATTCTACGAATCATATTTTGCTACCTGTCGCGATTTGTTGCATTTCTTGCATAGTAAATATATCACTTCCTTTAGCATTTTCTTGTTTTTGCAATTCTCCCAAGAATCTATTAATAAAGTGAAAATGGATTAATCTTATTTGATAAAATTGGTTAATATTCAAAATAATTTCACCTTCTTGCTTCATTCTGCATTCCTAATTTCCTGCCTTTTCTCGATCGAGAATTTCCAAATTCATCTCTTTGAATTCTAAATAAACAGAATTCACTAGAATAGATAAATTCATTAATAAATTAAAGACTAGAAAAAGAATTAATAACCAAAGACTAGAGAAAAAATTTCATCTACACAATCTCAGCAACATCTTCAACATCCGAACATGTTACTATATCTCGCAATTCCATTCTTGCTCGTGCTTGTGCCAATCTAATCAATGACTCTAATTGACGAATTGTAATATTTGTTTCACACATAGAAAGATATTTATGACCCATATTTATGTAAAAGAGTTTTATCATCAAACGAGCCTCCTCTGATAAGCTATAATGAAATAATTAATAAAGTCACATATAAAAGATTTTAAAAATGATTTTATTATATACCGTGGATGAACATATTTGTGTGCATAAGCAACGTATTTTTTAAGAAGTTCTATAGGAAGTATTTCCATATTTTCATCGTCTAAACCGTATTTTAAACGTTCAGATAACGGAATATCCGTCATTTGATTTCTATTTATTGCAGGTACTAGAAAGAAAGGAAAGTTATTATTTTATGCATAGTAATTGCAGTATTTTGACGCAATTATACCATATCTTTGTGATTCATCTTCGGGATACAATCCAGAATGTACCTAAAATTTGATTTTTTTTCTAAAAAATCACAACCACAATCATTTTTTTTTTAAAAAAAAAATCATTACAAACCGTCATAACACGCTCTGAGAGATAACGATCCATCTCTTCATCAGGGGCATCCAGCAATAAAAAAACGAGATCAAAATTTGATAACAGAGCATTACTTATTTTCAAGTTCTCTGACAATGTTTTGCTTTTGCTAATTAATATTAATAATAAAGAATTAAATTTATTTTTTTTAAAAAAAAATCAACATTCAAACTTTCAATTATTGTTTATATACAGTACTTGTAATGTCCATCGATTGGGTTAGCAGAGGCTCTATAACGGACAATGCAGGTAAAACAATGCAGATGCTTAAATTTTTTATTTAAAAGACTAACTTACATGATATTTGTTTGAGTTTTGAGTGAACACCTAACCCCATATTTGCCAACACTATAAATTGAACAATTTAGTAAAAAAATTTTTTTTAAAAGAAAAATTTTCTCAACTTACGGAAACGACTTTCTGTCTATAGTCTCAGCAAAAGCATCGAATTTGCCGATTTTTTCAAAATCATCAATTCGGCAGATTCCTTTATTGCTCAATGCCAATGAACCTAAACACAAAATTTTAAATTTGTGTATTTATTTTTTCATTTAAACTTATTAAAGTAATTATACCAGCTTCCAGGATCCATTCATTAAAATATCTGTCATATTTCAAAGTAGGTAAAATTGAAAATTCATCGCCTCTATTTATTGGCGTAAATACTGTGTTTGGCGATATGGAGTTAACTGCTAAAAGCAATTCTATTTTATCTGTTCCAGGATCACCTTTAAAAGAATAATTAAGTAAAAATTACGAGAATATAAATGGGTTCGGTTTATTTTATTAGCCACTAAACTAACCGACTAGAAGAATATGAATTGCACCATTATCATCTTTTCCGAATATTGAAAGCAATATTCCAGCTGATTGAAGAACTTAAATTTAAACTTGTTTACAATTGGATATAATAACATATAATTTTATTATACCCTTAATAAGTTCGTGTCCATAAACTGGAGAACAATACGAATTTACAATGCGCTAAATAATTCAATTAATTAAATTATTAATAATTAATTAAAAAAATAAACAAAAAAAAAAAGTGAATGACTTTTTAATACTTTGAAAAGGTCATGAGATGTAATGGTAACTTGTTTAATGTTATATAGATCTCTTAATGAAAACATGTTTTCTTCCGTTGACGCAGTACCAATATATTGATCATATATTGATACTTTCTTTACATCCATAGTGTCGATATAAAGATGATGCATCATAGAATTGCCTTTATTATTATCATTAGTTTCTAAGCAAAAAAAGTCAGTAATAACTTTTAATCCTAGTGGCACAGAATTAATTTATAAAAGAAAAAGAAAAGCTGACTTCACCAGAGATTTCATGAACTTGAAGTTTGCCTTTGACAGCAACAAAGTCACCTGGTTTGACTTTATCCACCAAATTATTACGAAATTCACAGTCAATGACCTTGGGAAGACCATTTTCATTTTCACTTTCGTTCCAGACTTCTTGCATTCTGTCGAAAAAAGTTTTGTTTATAAATTGAAACAACATAATATTCGTTTTATTAAATTTACCTAAATTTATTTAAATAGGAAAAAGTATCATTTTCATCTTTTTCGCTAAATTCTGTTGTAGGTATTATAGGGGTAAACCTTTTACTTTTACACCCGAGTGATTTACATTTTAATGGAAAATAATAATATCTTCCCCCATTATTATATCCAAGTATTTGGATATTTTGACATTCAATACACTTGAAACTAACTTCAGACGTCAATAATTTTATACCAGATGCATGAGTTACTAAGCCACGTATCGAGACCTTTTTTCCTATATATGATATTACAATAAGCTGACTAATATGATAGAAAAATAACCTTTTAAAAATAATATAAGCTGACCTATATTATTTTCCGTCAAGTCATTAAAAGAAATTACAGGTTCTTGATTTTTTTCGTCATTTTTATCAGAAACACGAGAAACGAATGTATTTTGAAGAACGTTCGAAATCTCTGGTTCATAATCCAAAGCAAATTTAGAAGAATTTTGATTTATATTGCTCATTTTAATTGATTAAATTGTATTTTTGTAAGATATTTAGAAAAAATATTTAAAACAGAAAAAAAAAGTTATGATTGTTTCGCGTAAACTTTATTCTGAATGTAATTCAATTTACATCAGTTAAATTAATGTCAAATATTGAGCACAATATAGTGTGACACGTCATATAGATTTTAATAGTAGCTTATTTTTTAAAAACAACAAAAACAACGCAATTATACAAAATTTAATATGAAATATGAAAATTTTTACTGTGCATTAATACTACTTTCTGTTTTCAAAAACGATACCACAAGAACTTGGAATAGTAAAAGGTCCTATGTGCATTTTTTCTTCTATTTTTCCACTTTCTGTACGGAAATTATATTTTAATATAGCATCATGCATCAAAAATTTAATCTCATTTACGGCAAAATATCTTCCAGGACATGCATGTTTACCACCACCAAACACTACATGACTACGGCTAACTTTTGCAGCAGAAGAATCATTTATATGTCTAAATGGTTCAAATGATTTTGGATTTTGACCTTGTAATGATTCATCATAAACAATATCATCAGAATAAACCTCGATGATATGATCTTTTGGTAGTTGAATTCCATTTGAAAACGTATAATCTTTTAATACAGCATGAGAAAGTAGAGATATATCACCAGCAAGTCTAAAAGATTCTTTAATTAGACTATCTAATTTTTTCATTTTTTCAAGACTTTCTGAAGGGAGTATACCATCTTCCCTCGCATCTTTCTGTACCTCAAGCTGTTCTTCATATAATTCTTGCATATATTCAGATCGAGATGCAAGGTCAATGAAGGTGTTGGTACAGCTTTTTGACGTTGAATAAATTGATGCGAAAATAAATACACCCATTTTATCAGCTATTGCCGCATAATTAACATTATTAGGATCAAGCCTTTCTTCTTCCATAAAATTTTGAAGTACATCATTAGGACGTTTCCACGAATCACCATATTTTTGTTTCTCTCNTAAACGCTTATCAACTTGATGTTTAATATGTTTAACGAGTACATTTCGATGTTTGGTTGCTGGATTATACAATCCTAACCATAAAATAATGCTAATTCAATAAAAAGTTAATAGATAAGTAATATAACGATAAAAGTTGCAGTTAAAACACTTTTAATAACATACCGATAAATATAATATTGAAGTCCTGGATAAATGAAATCAAAAATTGGCGGGAATCCAAAAAACATTGCAGCATCACTAGTAAATTCAGCAAAAGTATTTATAATATCTTCAGATTGAGATTCTTCCTATAATTATAATAATATTTATCATTTTATTATTTATAGATTTATAATAAATCAATTATTTATTTTTTTTTTTTTCACTTACTTCTCCGATAAAAATATTTGCAATTGGTGTTGATATAATTTTTGATATAGGTTTAAATAAATTATTAATCACTTTAGGTTCTGAACAATCACCGATATATTTGTCAATAGCGTTATGAAGACATTTTTGCATTCTTTTATTATACAATTCTAGTTTATTTGAAATGTATTCTTTAGCAACTTTTGAATTATATTTGGTATCTCCAAATCCATTATTATGAACAAAAATTAAGTCTCCCGGCATTTTTCTTTTAAATGCTTCACTAAAATCAAATATTTCTTCTTTAGCGAAAACTTCTTGTAAAAATTCTTTTCCTATATTTTTTAATAAATTTGTTAAAAAGAAATTTTTGTGTCAAGATAATACAACGAACAAACTCAATTTTATTTTAAATATACCGATTAATGTTGTTAATTGTCCCCATATATATATGGTAAATATTTCACCGTACTAATAATAGTTATCTCTGTCGTAAGTGATACAGTAATTTATTTTTTTTTAAAAAAAAAACAAATTTTTTTTATTACCTCGTCTCTACATTGTTTAAGGAATTTTTCGGAATCAAACATATAACTATAAGTGTGTCCAATAATTGGGATATTATAAGGGACAACAGGTGGCATATTCTAGTTAATATAAAAGAAAATTATTTCAAATTTACTTATAATTTCTTTATAATCATATATATATTAGGAGTTAATTCAATAAATTCATTACCATTTTTGGTCCACGAGGACGCTTTAAAATATAAAGAGATCCCACTAAAATACATCCTAAAATAACCGTTTGATACGGTTGAAAAAGATCAAAAATTTTAATTAAAAACATTTTTTTTCTTATTAATAAAAGGTTCATTTCTAGCGTCTTTTATATAATATTTTTCATTCTCGGCTACGGAAGCTCCGAAATTTTGGTTGATACATTATTTCCATAAGAGAATTAACTTTTTCCTATTTATAATTAAAGTTTAATTGTTAATTCATAAATTTCAAAAATAGGGAAAACAAGGTTAAACAAATCGATAATATAAAACCGTATAATTTACTATTTTTGTTATACGAATAATAGGAAGATAAAAAAAAGTAAAGCAGGGTGGTAAATTAAATTAATATTATATTCGAATGTGGTTAGCTGTTCAAATTGATCGGCGAAAACGTATCTATATTATCTATAGGACCACCCGTGATTTACCAAATGTTTAGAAAATAAAATTTTGTGTAAATTATGTTGAGAAAGTGTTGGCATTACTAGTCTTATACAAACTAAAAATATTTATAATAAAATAACTATTTCTTATATTCTAAATAAATAATCAAAAGAAAAAGGCTTAAACATGAAAGAATTTAGGATTATGAGTTTCTATAAAGCAGGTAATTTATTATAACCAAAAAATAATTCACTCAAAGATAGCTTTTAACAGGTATTTTGCACTATTATTAGGTAAAAATATAAAAAGTACAATTGAAGGAAAGTAAATAGAAATACTGTATATACTGCAATTCAATTTCTCTACAATGAATCTATGAACACATTCTTTTTCACCACATTTTGGCAAGCTTCGCAGAATTTGCGACGCGTATTTCTAATTACATATTTATTGCATATCATATATTTTTATCATATGATTCGGATGTGATTAATTACTTATTTTATTGCATCATTTAGATTTTTCTTGTAAAATATTTCTTTCTTACACTTGATACAAATTTTTACGATAATAAGCTTCTTTTTTCCTATTTAACATTTATAGAATCTAATCGTCTATCGTGAGAAATATTATATAAATAAAAAATGAACAGCGAGGTTGACTTATTTCCACACAGTTTGTCATCAAGAATTCCAAGAATTCGAAGATTCTGATGATGAACCTACACTAGACTTTGATACTAAAATGCTACAACAGCTGGCTTCCAGTCGTTTAGGCAGACATTACGTTAGCACCCGCATGTTAACAAGAGGATCTAGCTAATAATGAAATTCATTTATTACAATTTGATAATGAACCTGATTACATCGCCAGACTCTCACATAATCAAATTCATCTGATGATGAGGATGAAGAAGTTCCTAAAATTGCATGTTTATATCTCGTTTCATGTAAAAAACATAATTTATTCCAATGTACTTGTAAAGTATCCATTAACTTCACCAGAAGGCGTTGCCATATGTTCCATGTTGCAGATTGGACAGAAGTGACAGAACATGGTAAAATTTGAATTTCAAACTGAAAAAAATACTTGTAATTAATAAATTACTAATATTTAACTTAGATACAATATTCTATGGGTGGTGGAAGAATTCATTTAATTCGTCATGCAATATTCAAGTACAGTCGCGTCGGAAAGTGTTGCCCGATTACTTACAGATGGAGGTTATAATTATTTACCACTATGGTTATC
>QKYT01000166.1:17250-34534 GCA_003550305.1 Glomus cerebriforme | reverse complement strand
TTTTTTTTTAATTTAATGAATGTTAGCTAACATTCTTTCTTTTGTAGGTTCAGGTCTTCAGGTATGGGACTTTGAAATAGATTTGCAGTGAAGGGGGGTATTAAAAGAAATGTTACTAATGTAATATTCTTTTTTTTCTTGTAGGTTTGGATTTGACTTGAACTTCAAAATAGGTACGTAGTGAAGGGGGAGGTTATTAAAAGAAACGTTACTAATGTAACATTTTTTTTCTTGTAGATTCGGATTCAACTAGGACTTCAAAATAGGTTCATAGTGAAGGAGGAGGGGTATTAAAAGAAATGTTACTAATGTAATGTTCTTTTTTTCTTGTAGGTTCAGATTCGACTAGAACTTCAAAATAGGTTCATAGTGAAGGGAAGGGTATTAAAAGAAACGTTACTAATATAACGTTCTTTCTTTTGTAGGTTCAGGTCTTTGGGTATGAGACTTCAAAATAGATTCGTAATGAAGGGGGAGGGATATTAAGAAACGTTACTAATGTAACGTTATAAAAAGTATATTAACATAAAAAACACGAATACCAAGAAAGACTTAAAGACATAGCTAGAATGTAAAAGTGATATAAGAAATAATAAAATGTTAGATTATATGCGGTATTTAGACTATAGTATTTAGATTATATGTGGTAATTAGATCACATCATTTAGATCATATGTGGTATTCAGATTATATGCGATATTTAGATCATATGTGATATTTAGATTACATGCGATATTCAGATTATATGTGATATTTAGATTACATGTGGTACTATAATCTAGGGTAAATGGGATACCACATGTGATATAAATTATATCACATGTGGTATCCCACTTCTTCAACAGCAGTAGCAAATGCGATTTTAAAGGTATGTATCTATAAAAAATTTTTACAGATAGGATTAATTATTTAATTTAATTATCTCTTTTAGAAACTTTTTCCAAATAATGAAAAATTACAAATATTAGGAGTACATCTTTTTGGAATTCATTTAGAAATACTAAAGCAATTTAGAAAATTAAAATTATCAAATCTAGTAAACCAATCAAAGCCGCTAAAACTACCAAAACCACTGGAGCTTTGCAGCAAAATAACAGTGAATAGAAGGCAGCATGAATTTGGAGAGAAATTAAAACAAAATATGCAAATTGAAGGAACTATAATTTATGGTAAAAATCAAGTTAATTTTAAACAAGTTTCATATAGTGTTAAAAATATGGATTTTCAAATTAATTATGGATCAAATAATGATAAAGAGAAAGAAGAAAAGCTTATTTCTATAGTACAAGCAGTTGATCAAAATTATATTTCTCGTGAAGGTTACCAGATTTTGGCTTCAATAGAGTCTAATTTAGAACGTGAGTGGGTAGTGTCAGATCAATGAATTAAAATAACAAGAAATATGAATAAGCAAATTCCAATCACTCTTATTAACATTCCAACTATTCTGACTCAAAGTGAATTAGATTTTTTTGATCCAGAAATAACTGAAATAGTTCAAAAAATCAAAAATGGTGGATATCGTAGTGCAAAAGATATTTTAACATATATTGTACTTGTTCTTATTCTTAATGGAGTATTAGACATAAATGACCCAATAATTNACTTACNAATATCNNGAGATNNTCNCAATGTTGGGNGCAAAATAAAGCATGTTATGGTAACTATGGCTATTTTAAATGATGAAAATAATATTTATAAGCCTGATTACCATTACACAACTATTCTTTATCCGGGAATAGAAAAATATGAGATTCTGGAAATAATGATGGTACCTTTAATTTAAGAACTGGATGAATTGAAAATAATGGTTTAATAATTAATGGAATCATATGGAATTTTGAGCTTTACTTTAGCTCAGATTGGAAGTTTCTTGTGATTTGTCTTGGATTCAATGCACCAAATTCAAAATTCTTCTGCTCTTGGTACCAGATATCAAAATGCCATCAAGCCAACAATCAAATTAATTGAAAAATAGACAAAAAAATGAAAAAAATTAATAAATATCCAGGGCATAATAAAAGGCCACTTTTTCCTATGATTCTGTTAGATAAATGGATTCCTAATGAGTTTCACATTATGCTTCGAATATGGGATCATCTCTAGAATTTAGTAATAGCTAAATTAAAATAATATGATCAATTTGATAATAT
Source organism: Glomus cerebriforme (assembly GCA_003550305.1). Classification (NCBI taxonomy): domain Eukaryota; kingdom Fungi; phylum Glomeromycota; class Glomeromycetes; order Glomerales; family Glomeraceae; genus Glomus; species Glomus cerebriforme. Next base: position 32,381 of record QKYT01000166.1, on the reverse strand, counting down.
ATGCCGTGATAAAATCATACAAGAAATGAGTCGAATTGGAATGAATTTCCATTTCTGGCAGGAATATGGGGCTAATGTATGGAGCCATACTTCTCTGATGGGTGATGATAAGTTAAATGTTTTAAAAAATTTTGATTTAAACCGAATTTTTCCACCTTCAAGAGTAACAAAAATTTGAGAGTTATGGAATAGGTTTCATCAAATATATTTTAATATAAAATCAAAAAATTATGATCTAGAACTTTTCAAATTTGAGGCTGAAGATTGGCTGGAGCTGTTCTTAGTACCGGAATTATATAGAATCAGTGAAATTACCCCCTATATACACGTTCTTGTTTGCCATATGTATGAATTTATAGATAAGCACAAATGATAGGGTATAAAGGCATTTTCTTATGCTCCGGTAGAAAAGAAGAATCATCCACAAGTCACGCAATTTTTCTGACAGATGCTAAAAGATGGCAGTAATCAATAAAAATCAGCAATTATGGAAATTTTTGAATATGAAAATAGAACACTTTTTTATTTTTCTGAAGATGTTAAATCTTTCATATCAAAACCAAAAAAAATTTGTATTTCTTAATTTTTAAAGTATTTTATTTTTTTTCTTTTTTTTTTTTTATTATAATTTATATTATATAAATGATCTTTGTACCGGTATTAATACAGGTGTTTTCTATAATTTTGAAATTACTTGTTTAATGTAATTAATTATATTGAAACAATTTTTTATGAATAGAAAAAAAAATATAATTCATATCTTAAGTTTAGAATAATATTTTAAATTATATTCAATTAAACTACTTAAAATATTGAAAATTTTCTTATGATGGTCAAGCAAACTAATATGCACAAAATCCATGGATCCTTGATAAGTTTTCAAAATTGTACTTCAAGATTGCTTTTTTAGAAACATTTTACTAATGTTATCAAAGCAGACATATGATACAAATAAAAAGTAATAATGTGCAAACATTTGTCTAAAGTTATTACTGAATTCTTATGGAAACAGATGTTTCTCTATCCTGGTAATTATTTTTATTATTTATTATTCCTAAAATTTATATATTTATATTTACTCAATATCCTCAATTTACTAGGTTAATNAATCATCTATCGTTGNATTATGGATTCCAAAGCTTCGAGATATTCTGCTTCTATCTGGTTATAGTGACTTGANTAATATGACTAAGGAATATTAAGGACTTTTTTATTAACGGATCTTTTTTTACCATGATGCTATCTCCGAAGAACAATTCTCTCAAGTTTTAAGAAGTAAAATTTAACCATATTTATAATACGATATTATTTATTTTACGTTCATCAATTATTTACTCTTATTTTAAATAGTAGCCTTGAGCACTTTTTTATTGTAGTTTTGAATCTTTTTTAACTTGTTTTAAAAATGGCTCGTTTAGTTACTTAAATTTAATTCGTCTTTATGATAAAAATTCAGATCAAATGATTAGGTAAGTTTACTTAATCACACGCACTTTTCGTATTGTAAACTTTTTACCTTGACATGAAAAAACACATTTTTCTATTTCACTTTTAAGATAAATATTTATCTTATTATTGTTAGCTATCATTAATTAATTTTGTTCACTATCATTCTCCTAAGTCCTAATTATTCATCATTGCTCTTGATTGATCATCGCAGATTAACATTTTAATTTTATATTTGTTATTAGTACTTATCTTCCTTAAAGTATAATGTCCTATGCACAAAAACTAAAATCATCATTATGATCAAAATTCTATATTTATTCTTATTAACTTCTATAAATATTACAATAAAACATCTAGAATAATCACATCCAACTTTAAATAATAATTTATTATTTGAATATGATCCAATCCTTTATCACTCCAATCCACACTATTAAATTATTTTGCTTTTAATTCAAATATTTCCTGGTCAAATTTATTTCAGTGGATATTTACTTTCAGATCTTAAAAAGTATTACTTTTTTTCATACTTTTTGTATATCTAATCCATCCATATAACAAATTGTCAAATTATATGCGAATCTGAGTTCTAAATTAAAAAAAAAATTAGTAAATAAAAGGAATCCAGAATCAATTCATATATCAAGACCATCAACACAATTCTTACCTTTGAGAAAATCTTGATAAATTCAAGCCATGCCGAACCTGACCGATGGGGTCGATTTGGCCTGAGTTTGTTAATTCATCATTCTAGTCCCTAAAAAATTAAATAAAAGAAACCAAAATAGTTCATCCAAAAAAAATATAGATAAATTACTAAGAACAAAAATTTAGAAAGAATGAATTTAACAAAGAACAAATGAAAATAAGAACAAAAAAGAAATTACAATCCACCTTTCAAAATTACTAGGAATTCATATATAAACCCAGCAAAAGTCACTCTTTAAAAAAAATAAAAAGCCTTTTTTTCAGATAATTTTTTATAAAAATTTACTTTTATTCATTAAATATTAAAACTTTATTAGTGAAATTAGTGTTAATATATATCAGTAAGCTATTTCTTGGAAGTTATTGTTATTGATTCAAATAAAGAAAGTATAGATTATAAAAAAATAAATATCTTTTTTTTATTAAAATATGTTAAATATATTCAAAAATTTGTCAAAATTTGGCGGCTTATTATGAAATAAAATGTGAGAAATGGGTTTTTTGTGACTATGTTTCGTCTGATAATTCTAGTTTTGTGTTGAAAGTTTTTATCTCAGCTGATCATTTAGTCAGATGACTAGTCATCAAACTTAATTTTTTTGTATTACAGCATAATTTTGGATACGATTTATTTATGAAATTTTTGTTTAAATTTCCTAAACTCGAATGGAACAAATCCGCTGATATAATTAGTGTTTCACAAATCAAATTGAATTGAATTGAATCAGATTTGAATTTAATTTGATTGAATCACGAATCATTCAAATTCGATTCGATATTTGAAAGAATCAAATTAAATCAATTTGGATTCGATTCAAATTCAGTTCGAATTCAATGCTGATATTATGTAATTCATAATTCCAGTCAGAATTAAATAATCTGCAAGAAAATTACCTTTTTGGAAATTTTGTATAACCTGAAATTCCAATTTTGAGAGAAATAAAATTGCCTTTTTGGTTGTATAACATTACATAAGATCCAAATAAGACAATTTTGGCCAGCTTTATAAAATTTGGGCAAAATTAAACAATCAGTTGAATCAATTCAGATTCGATTCAGATTTGATACCGAATCCAAATCTGAGATTCAGATTTAATTTGCAATTCAAAAATTCTGAATCGAATCCAATCCAATCCAAATTAAATTTGATTCGGCCAAATCGTCTGCAAAACATTAGCTATAATAATAATATTGATATTCACCATAATATCATCATAATATCATTATATTATCTTTAATTGTATCTTCATATTATCATTAAAAAATTATGATGATACTATTCTGATATGACTTATGATATCATCCCAATGTTATTATATTTTCACTAGGAGGTTATAATTGTATCTTCATGTTATCATTAAAACAATCGTAATGATATTATTTTGATATTACTTATAATATTATTTTAATATCATTAAGAGAATCATATTTGTATCATCATATTATTATTTAAAAAATCATGATGATATTATTAAGATATTATTATGATATCATTATGATGCTGTTCAATTTTAGATATTTCAGTAAAGAACAATACTATAAAAATTCTGATAATATCGAGAAGTTCTTTTATTAAAAGGAATTTTTTTATGATTTGATAAAATAAAAATTAAATATTAGTAAAAAACTTGCTAAGTAAAGTAAAAAATAAAGTAAACTTTTTGCTATACTGCCTTTTTAAATAACTTCACTTATGTTCCTCTAGACTTGCATTCATATTAAAAAAGAGACAGGAAAATATACATTGGAATTTTATACTAAAATTTTGTATTCAAGAATAAGGGCATGTAGAATATATATTAAAGATCTTAGCATTTACAAAAGACATTAGGATAATGCATATATGAACTTTTTTACTTGCTCAATCATGAAAAGACCTGATAATATTATATAGATATTATTTTATTTGGAATAATAGAAATATCTGTCTCTCTGAAGTAAATATATATATTAGTAAATGCTATTCTGCTAAATGTTATTCTGCTAAATGTTATAAGAAAAAAAATTTGAAATATTTTGGAAAATAGTTTATGTGTGAAATTATTTTATCATACAAATACAATTTTATAGATAATTTGCAGAGTATTACTCATTACATTATATATACTTTAACAAGGATCAAAAACATGTTAATTTGTATCACATATATATGTATATATGCATTATAGTAGGCACATTATACAAATTGACAACTGCAAAAAAATTGATAAATTAAGATCCAATAAATTGTGTTATATCAAGAAAGTAATTATCTATTTTTAAAAATTTTTCAGAATTAATCAGTTAAACCAGTTAAACAATCGTGATTTCTGTTCCATCTTTCAATTTTAATATGAACTAATTAAGATAGTTTATAAATGGTAATAAGTTATTTTATTTTGCATATTGAGATGAAATAAATATTTTACTTGTATTGCTTTTGCAATTCAATGATTAATAAAAAGTTAGTAAAATCATTTCTTACTTAGCAAGTGAATACAAGTTGGCTCAAAATTTGAAACATTTAGTATAGTATTTTTTGATATAGTCACTTTAACCTATATATATATTTTATAGCTAATTGAATAAATATTATACTAATCATATGATACTAATACCAATTTATTCTTTTCTAAGTGTGAAATAGATTTGAATAAAAACTCCAGTTGGGGACGCTTCATTGTCATCTTTTCTTGTAATATGTATTGTTTATATTGCTAGATTATAAATTCCCTTATATCAATAGATTGGAGAATTTCTTTTCTTCCTGCATATTCATTTGAAATAGTATTTTCAAAAATACATTTCTTCAAGTGGTTATCTTGATAACAACAGCACTATAAGAATTTTCAGTATGAAAACTAAAAAGTCACATATATTGCAATTCATGTAAAAAGTAATGAGAAAATAATTTAATGTGAAAAATTTTAAAAATTTTCTGCAATATTTAACTTATGAAAAAATTGTATCACGTGATGATACAGTAAACATATTTATTTATGATAATCAGCACCGTTTTTGTTTTGCTTACATTTTGCTAAGAATTATACATAGTACAAAATGGCCCATATTACACTAAAATAATACCATACTTTAATAACCTTTTTGTGGAAAAATGGCATCTGTGATGCTCACACTCTACAAAACTAACTTCTATTCCACTCTCTACTATTTATAAATATGTCAAAAAACTTAAAAATAATATCGCTTTAGATCCCTTATTTCAAACTGGCAGACCAAAGAAATTTTCTTCTAAAAAATGTCATTATCTTGGTCAGCTCATTTCCAAAAACAAATTCTCTACAATTCCTAAAATTGCTAATCTGTTAAATATTAAATATCTAAATCTTAACATAAGCTTCACAACTTTAATTATATTAGTACAGTTCCAAAATTTATCCCTATTCTTATGGATAAACACAAGCAAAGCATATTGAATTTGCTATGAAATACAGAAGACAAAACTGGGATAAGGTTATTTTCTCTGATGAAACTACTATCCAGATGTTTAGAAATACTTAAAAAGTATTTTACAAAGCTGAAACAAAATCTTCTTAAAAGCCTATGGTTAAGTATCCATATAAGGTTTATGTGTGGGATGTCTTTTCAATAAAAAATCAAATTAATTTTCTAATGTTTACTGGCATTATGGATGGCACAATCTATTATAAAATCTTAAATGAAAATCTCTTTAAAAATGCTAATTCTATCATGAGAAGGGGATGGATCTTCCAGCAGGACAATGACCTGAAACATTCAGCTAAAGAAACCAAAAAACTTCTTACAGATCATTATTCAAATATGCTGGATTGGCTATTAAATAGCCTCGACCTCAATCCAATCAAAAATTTATGGTCCATTTTGAAGAGACAGGTTGAGAAGGGTGTTAATAAACTAATAGTTGAAAAAAAATCAGTTACTATTGAAATTTTTTGTGAAACAATTCAACAAGAGTGGAACAAAATTAAACCTGAAATCTTCGTTAATTTAATTTGTAGTATGCTAATGAGATTAGAACAGATAATTAAACATAATGGCAATAAGATTAATTACTAAATAATTTGAACAATATTTTAATAGTATAATAAAGAACATTTCTTTAATTTTTTACATATTTCTGATTTTTATTTGTTGAATAATTAATAAAAATATAATTTTCATTACTTTTTGCGTGAACTGTATAATTTGTTGGAAAACTGTAAACTTTACTAACATATAACTTTCCATATTTATAATATATCCATTCTTAGAAAGGATTCTTGGGTTCTCTTTTAGTATTTTCCTAAATGGATCATGAATATGAGAGCATCACATTTCTGGTGTTTTATGATTATGTCTTTTTGTTAAAAGGCCTATTGCATCAACTATCCTTCTATATTCTTCACTATAGCTTACTTCAATTAGCTTAGAATAGGTTCTACTATCTAAATCCATATTTATAAGTGTTTTGGTAGATTATAACAGATTATAACAATTTTATTGATTTTATAGTAATTTAATAGTATATTGTATTAAGTATATTATAATAAAATATTGGATTCATTTTTTATGCTAAAGCGAAGAAAAAAGTGCATTGAGATTATATATATAATTTTCTGTAGTATTACATGAAATTTTGCATAGCGAATCATCCATTATTTAGTACTACATAATTTTAGGCATAGATTATATCTCAATTGATTGTAGCGTTCCATGTCTGATCATTATAAAATTTAACAATAATATAGAGATTAGGTAGAAGCCCATTTACAAAGTATTATTATTCATATCACTTGTAAAATGCACATGCAGTTTTAAAAATCAAACAAATTATTCTTTGTAAAATAATACGTGAGAAAGGGCCAGCTGGCCAAGTAAAATGTATGAAAAAATGACTTCTTAATATTGCGGTTCATCATGAAGGTGCACTTCTTTTGATTTTATTCACATATTGAATTAATAGTTCTGACACACAGCCCTGTAGTACACATTTATCACGATGTCTTTGTTGCAATGAAAACCTGAATCAGGAAATAAACACACTAAATATAGGAATACACCAGTAAAAAAGCTACGCAAATTGCCATTAATTTTTATTTATTCTAAATGAACTATGAACTATCAAAAGTTAAAGATAGTATTTATACTACTTTCGAAATCTTTATACATGTTGTGAAGGCACCATAGACTTATTTATTGACTAATTTGCTGATATAATAGCCTTGTTAATATGTTATTTTAACGTTGGAATCAATAGATATACACTTTTTTGATGTACAAACCTTCTATAGAGTTATCACGCTCTCCAAGGTCATAATCTTCAAGATCATCATCATCGTATGGTATTCCCAGAATTTTTGAAAGAATTTTTGAGGTTTCATTAACAGCCCAATAAAAATCGTAATTAAGCTCTTGATGTAATTTTGTTGTTAAGTTTGAGAATTCTACCAGGATTCTTCCCGCAACTAAGGCCTCCCTAGAAACATATAAAATTAAAAATAAAGGTAAAAAGAAAAAACAAGAGGACAATTGACTTACTTTGTTGGAGACTCTGCAAGCGAGAGATCGTATTTTGGTTCGAACTGATCTGGCCAGGTTTCAGCTTTATATTGTTCATTAAGGAGAGACACTGCATATTGTATGTCTCCGACAACTGAAGTATCCGGAATGGAGAGAACTTCCTGTCTAGTTTTAGCGTATGCCTTGGCACACTTGATGAGTGCTTGGCGATGCGTCTTAAAGGATGAAAGATTCAAGCAAGGTTAGATATGTGGCTTTCTTTGGCAACTGAAGAACTGTTTACCTCATCTTCTTCACTCCACGCAACTTTCTTTGGATTCTTTTCTTTGCGTTTGAAGACGCGTGTACGTTTGGAGACGCGTGTATTTTGGCTTTTTCTAATTGCGAGTGGTTTGGATTTAACTTCTCTAGGTGCTTTACAGTTCCTTGCGAAGTGTCCGGGCTGTTTGCAGTTAAAGCAAATTTTATTGTTTTTGTTGTTGTTATTTCTTCGTTCTATATGAGTTGCATTTGAAGAGCGTCTGAACATTTTGACTATAGAAAAAGGTTTACTCAAGTGGTCAGAGAGTGATTGTCTGAAAAAAATTTTGCACGTCTGAAATGTGTGACAGGTTAGGTCGATCAGTGACGAATAGGGATTCAGATACGTAAATACAGTAATAAAAAACGAAACGCGCCAATCACGTGACTAAACGACAGACAACATCACACCTTTCCTAATATAGTTATGATCGACCTAACCTGTCAAAATTTTATCATTATGATGAGTTAATGTGTAACTTGAAATAATTAATTTTCTAATAAGCTGTCACGAATTCATAAATTGTCAGTATATATATATATATATATCTTTTTGGAATTTATTACCGATAAATTGATTTTATTATTTTACACTGTTCTTTTTCAATTTATTCCTTTTAAATGTCGAGACCTCAACAATTCGTAATTCCTGGTCCATTACCACGTCCTCCTCGATTAAGAGGAAGAATTTCGTTTCTTTCCTATGATGTATACGAACGTCCGAATATTCCAGCTTGGCATCCCAATTCTGGGAGAAATGGTGGTATGTGCTGTACTGTATTTGATGTTGTAATATGTTTATCGATATAATAATGATCAGCACATTTGACCACATTTAGCCTGGTTCAGGCGAAGGTTACGAAGAGAACTTAGGAATTTAGGCTGGACATTGAATGTCCAGTATTCGACCGTCTCACGGCGAGTTGGTTCTGATATTGCCTTACAACAAGCACTTCAGTTGCAAACGCGTCCAAATTTATACTGGATGCCATATGGAATAAGAAGGCTGCATGTTATGGAAGGAAGACATAATCGTAGCCTCTACTAATAATAATATTATATGTAATTTCATTATATGTATTATCCTTTATTTGATTTAGTTTCTTTTTTTTAAAAAAATTTCTTTGTATGGTTATGAATATAATTTTATTTAGATTAAGCGAAAAACATTCCATCTTTGATGTTTTATTATACAATGTATGCATAAATTTTCTCATATACAGTAAATTATCCTGTTATAAAAATTGGTAGGTTCCAAATTGCGCCACATATGTGACTTTCCTGGTAGCATTTTGTCAAGTTTTATTCGTAATAATAAAGAATGTACAGTATATTAGATTTCATGAGACTAGCTTAAATAGTTATCTGTTATAAATTTTTTTGTAAATGCTTTTTTTGTAATGTAAATAGCATAATATCTAATAAAATTTGTGTCAACCTTTATGCAAATTTTTTATTATTTTAAAAATATTAAAAAAAAAATCAAAGTGCGCGAAAATTTCTAAGATAAATGTTACACAAAAATAATTATTAAAACAATCATATTTAAACGGGTCTAGCCATAGTGAAACGTAAGAAACGTAAGGCTCCATAAAAGTAATAATTCGAAATTAGCTAATTTTAAAAATTTTTGATATTTATAAATATATCTTTTAGTCTTTAAAAATTGTTTATTGAGAGAGAATTTCAATATTGAATTGTCAAAATTTCTAAAATTTCTTAAATAATCAAAATAAAATCTCGTTGTCTATCTGTAAATTTAAATATATTTTTAGAAAAATTGTGAATTCATTTTCTATTTTCTCAGAAGAGCATTTAAAATTGTATTTATTCTTAAAAAATTAAACCAAATTTTGCTCAAGGAACGTGACCGAATAAATGATCGTGACCATTAAAACTAAAATTAATACTTGTAAATTATTATACTAATTCCAAATTTTCTATCTCAATAAAATTGTGTAACTGATAATAAATTATTTTTTTTTACAAATAGTAATTTTTGCGTCTTTTTTGTTGATCCAATTAAAAATTATTGAATTCGTTACATCATGACTTTTCCCAACTCTTGGAGTAAATCGATTATTTTGGTATGATACTTCTAAGTAAAATTCTTCATAAATATAGTTTGGAATTATAGCTTTATAAGAATGAACTTAATCAAAATAATTAGCAGGAAAAAGTTCCATAAAGCGAATGAGTGAATCAGGTTATTCCTAAGTTTCCTTTAATTAAATGGGATGTAAATCAAATCCTTGGTTTTGTAAGTAAAAATGCAATAAACCATATATAAATACAATGAAAATTATAAAGAATTAAACAGTTCCAAATGATAACTTCTATCAGAATGTCATCTCACTGTAGAGAATATCTTTATCTAATGAGAGAAATCTTTTGGAAGTAATAAATGATTGTAGATCTAAACAAATGGATTTGTTGTAGCCCAAACACTACCATGTCCCAAATCAAACTTGGGAAAACCTTATATCCGAAACTTGACCATGTCCCAAACTAACCCAGTCTTAAATGGTAGTTTGAGACGTCTTAAACATTTAAAATTTACTAGTTTTGTTTGGGATATGGTTAAATTTCGGACATAGGATTGTCCCAAGTTTGATTTGGGATATCCCAAAAGTCAGATTCGGGACATGGTTACGTTTGGGCTACAACAGATTCAAGATAAATACAGATGGTCACCAAAATTATCCGGACACTTTTCAAAATCAAAAAACTTGTATATGTTAAATATAATGAAAATAAAATTTTAAGTTTAACATGTTTATTACGTCTCCCTTTATTGAATTTTATAAAAATTTAATAATTAATTCTATTTCCATTCGCGGAAATAACTGCATCAATCCTCTGAGGCATACTATCAATTAATTTTCTATAATACTCAGGAGGGATATCATTCCATGCACCTTTAACATACTTTATAAGCTCACTAATACTAGATGGTGGTGGTGAACGATGACGAACCATTACCTTCATCTCAGCCCATAGATTCTCAATTGGATTGAGATCTGGTGACTGGGCTGGCCAGTCAAGCATCACAATTCTGGCATCTTCACGCGCGGACACAGCAACTTTTGCACGGTGTGGAGCAGCATTATCCTCCTGAAAGATTCCATTACCCTGTGGAAAATGTCTGTATAAGGTAGGTACAACAAAATCATTAATAACTTTAACATGTGATTGCCCAGTAACTGAACCATTTAATGGAACGATTGGCCCAAGACCNTTCCAGGAAAAGCACCCCCAGAACATCTTGCTAGGACTGTGCTTTACAGTGGCAGAAACACAATCAGGATTTAACTCTTCTCCAGGTTCACGCCATACCATTCCTTGACGACCCTTTTGAAATTGTGTGAAGGTACTTTCATCTGAAAAAAGAACTCTTCTCCACTTTCTTACCGTCCAATTTTTATGTTCATGAGCCCACTCAAAACGAGCCTGATGGTGTACTTCTGTCATTGCAGGTTTACAACGAGGAATATAAGCTTTAAGTCCAACTTTTTTAAGGTTATGATGTATAGTGTTATGAGAAATAGGTTGCCTTTCTTGGGCTGTCCAGATAGTTGCAAGTTTTTTTGCACAAAGTTGACGATTTTCACTGTCTTCTTTAACAAGAGCCTTAAGCCTTTACTGAGCTGGTAAGTCAAGGAGTGGAGGACGGCCACTTTGTTTTTTTGGTGTTAAGGAGTGTGTTTCATGATAGCGTTTAATTATGTCATTAACAGTTGATTTCCCACACCCCAGTTGTTTAGCAATTGTACGACATGACTGTCCATATTTGTAACCATAAATGATTGCACTACGAGTTTTTGGGGTAAGTGGTTTCATTTTTCTGAAAGTTCTAGAAAGAATGTGGCGCAGGAAATTGATTTATTGTAATCTTAAGTACAAAATCATTGTTTGTTTACATCATAATAACATGTGATGATCGGTATAATTTCAGCAAAACTAAGTGTCCGGATAATTTTGGTGATCATCTGTAATCTTTATTTCTTGCAGAGTTTGTAATTTTTATGAAGGATGAGAACAAAATTTTTCTGAGTCAAGGTTAATTGTTCCTCAATTTTTGATGTATGGAATGACTGCGACCATTTTTTTTCACATATTTCGTGGCACATTACATTACTCACCATTACATCATGTAATACAATATCAAATCTGATAATACTAATTTTCTTTCTGCAACACTGCAACTGATGTTCAAAATATTTTCTACATTTATCACATTTATCACATTTATAAACAGGTAGAATGGCAAAAAGGGCAAAACCAATGTCAGAATTTACAGAATTTTATAGTAAAGTGTGTGTTGCTAGAAGCGTAAAATTTGTCACTGACGAAGTAAGTAAAGAAGAAATTAGCTTGTTAGAGAGTGACTAATTTTCTTGTAACCTAGCAATGATATTAGCAAGAGACAGTGAAGTGGTAGCGGTTAACTTGAAAATTTTACCCAACAAGTGTAGAGTTTACATTTCAAAGAATAGTAGATGACTTAATAAAGATATTAGATATATTAACAAAATTAAAGGACTCATGAAAAATTTATCTAAAGATGGTCCCATGACATTCGAACAAGCAGCTGAAAGAAAGGATGTGTTTACTTTATTTTCTAATGTATTAGAGTACTGTTCTGTTAAGTTAGAACGTAGATTGAACAAACTTAAGATATAAAGGATAATAAAGGCAAACCACATATTAAATCTTTCCTAGAATTCCTAGAATCTTATGAGATTAACGTTGTTAATATGAAACATTACTGAGCCTATTTACTGCGCCATACTGTGCCACTCTATGATCGTGATTTTCATGATCACGGTGATCTTAATGATAGTAGTGATATTAATAATCTTAGTAATAGTTAAGATAGTTAGGATAGTTAAGATATTTAATTTCTTTATTATATTTAATATATTTATTATAGTTATTATATTTATTATATTTATTATATTTAATATCATTTTATTATATTNTATTTTTGTATAAATATCCTGAGAATTTTATTAAGTTTTCTTTAGTTCTTGTAACTTCAATTGAATAATAAAATATCTTTTACCTATAAAAATCTATACCGTTTACAAATTAAAGAGCGAACTGTATTCAACAAACATAAAATATTGTTATCTCTATCATAATAAACTTAATTAATTTTCATTTCTGAACATAAAGAAGAAAAGTTAAAGATAAAGGAATCAAGAATACGATTAGACGTAACAACGTTGATAATCTAGATGAGATTAACGAACCATTTGGTGAAGAAATATCAAAATTTGAATATTTAATGACCACAGCTTGTTGTGAATATTATAAAGACAATAAAAATAACAAAAATTATCTGCAAAGATTCCTAGGACGCATCAAAAAAGTAGGATCCTATTCTGCATCTGTGATGGATATTGTTAATTGTGCACGTAAAGAAAAGTATAAAACATCATTTTCTTGTATAGATTTGCATTTATTGGATCCTATTCCTGACGTTCAACCCATATCTTCATGGACTGATATTATCAAAAAGTTTATTCCTATTCAAAAGAGTTTTGAAAACTTCAAGAAAAATTGTTTAAAAAATAATGAAATAAGAGAGAGACTAAATGATATATATGGTGGCACAGGTGGACAATTGGATTGTGAAAAAATTAATCACATATTTTACATGTAGAGTTGAACATATTGACCAACACCAATATATTAAGCAAAAAACATAATGAATTTATAGCAGTATCCAAGAAATGTTGTTACTTATGTGAATCATACATCAGATTTTTATGATTCAAAGGATATAAAATTACCATTTCTAGGGGACATAGTTTTGTATAATGATGGCAACACCTGAACCTTTGTTTTTAGTATCATGTTCAGAAAAATAGGTAGTGTAATCTCAGTGTATATTAATAAAGTGACCAGCATTTTGATCTATATTAGTTTCAGTTACACCTATGATCGAAAAGTGGTGTGAAGTGGCGTAGTCTATTAAATAAGTTAATTTCAAATTATAATTTCTTAATCCATTGACATTGTTATGTAATATTTTGAGAGATGATAACTGATTGTAATGAGTGGTGTCCATCATCTTAGGACAGTTAGGATGGAGTGGATTGAAAGCTGACTGTTGTAAGAACTGATCTTTTTGAGATCGAACGAATGAGTCGACACTATCAATATGTATGTAGTTTTCAGTTAACTAAGGCTGTTGTATTGTAGGATATAATGTTGAATCTTGAGATTAAGACTTATTAATATTAATGGCTGCATTAATTATATAACCTCCTGATGTAATAGGAAGGGGAAAATTGTGATCAGAGGAAGTAGACCCATACCCTTCATTCTGTAATTTGAATTTGTTGAAAGTTAGGCATTGAAACAGAAATGCCAGTTTACCAAGGTTGGAACACCAATTCTTGTGAAGAAATGGCATAATTAACTAACGATTGGAAGGATAGTTGTTCCATGAGAGCAACACCTTGAGCCACATCTTGAATTGTATTGATGTGTGAGTTGTGTGAGTCGTTATGTGAGTCATTATGTTCAGAGGTAGAAGTTTTAACGTTTGGAGGGATCCATGGATTAATTAACAATTCCTCACTATTGTTAAGTAATGGATCCTTTTGATTCCATCATGTATTAAGAATAGGAATTCTATTGGAGGAAGTGACGTTTTTGTGAACAGTAGGCGATGAGTTTTGACATTTCAGAGTTTGGATCTGACTATCCGGATATCTGATTTACATTTATCCGTCCAATCTGGATATCTGTCTAATTTATCCGGATAATATCCAGATATTATCCAGATTCATAATTTATCCGGATAATATCCAGATATTATCTAGATTCATAATTTATCCGGATATCCGGATATTATCCGGATATCCATGAAAAAAAAATTATTTTTAAAAAAAACTCTTTTTGTGACGAAGTTTTTTATGGCAGATTATTTTAATGAACCGTTACTTAAAATATTTAAATTTACTTCAAATGTGATTATAATTAATAATAAATGTTTGCGTTTCATGTTTTATTATTTCAAACTTTAAAATAACAAAATTCCTAAATTGCAATTACATTTTAATTTATTATCAAAAAAAAGTCACGCAAATTTGATCAGATGCTGTAACCAATTTATTTGTTTTAGAAAGAAGGAGATGGGAATACCAGTTCATCAGAGAATTTGTTTGACCGTAAGTTTAACC
>QKYT01000165.1:164939-200857 GCA_003550305.1 Glomus cerebriforme | reverse complement strand
CTTTAGTAGAGTAGTTGATAGTAAATACGCAATTTACAATAGAAATGATTCGGGTATTGGACCAGATTTTGGTTATGATAATTCAGATTTGAGATTATTATTAAGTGATAAAAAAGGTCAATGTCATCAGAATAGCTATAAAAAATTAATTAGACAAAATGAAGGAATGTTTGAAATAGAGGATTATGAAGTATTTCAGATTAAAAATAAATCAACTTAAAGAAATAAAAATATTTATACACCTGTTACTGTGACAATTTTTATAATTTTTTTTTTTTTAATATAAATTTTATAATTACACTTTCAAAACATTTAGATTGAAAAAAAAATGTAATATCAAAACTAAACTAAACACTAAAACGGCCTATATTTTCGTTATTATACTGTAGATAAATTATGTATACAATAATATGATATAAACTTTTATTTATTTTCGAATATAAAATGTAAAGATAATAAAGTAAATAATAAAGAAAATTATCAAAAAATTTTGATATCGTTGCGCAATAATTTCCGATATCACCCACTACCACTAAAACTAAAATTGAAACCCTTTCATATAGATTACTATCAAAGACTAAGGAACGATCAATAATCAATCCATCTTTCGTATTCATTATATACCTCGTCGAGGTTATGATCATATGATGATATAATTTGGAATACTTCATAATCGTCTATTTCAAATTCTCCTTCAACTTGTCTAATTAGTTTTTCATAGCTAGTCTTATAACATTGGCCTTTTTTATTACTACCTTCTAATAAACGTAAATCAGATTTTTTGTCTCCAAAATCTGGACCACGTATTTTATAAATCGCGTGATTTTCGTCAACAACTTTACTGAAGATAAGACTTGACAAGTTAGTTTTGTCCAAAGAAAAAATAAAACTTTCTTTAGTATTAGTACTATCATATTTTGGACTCCAATCTAAAGGATTAAATCCTCCAAGTATTTCATTAGTATTTTTGACAATAGCGATAGTAATAGTAGGTCCTTTATCATTACATTTTTTATGAAAATTTTTAATGTCGAATCCATCTCTACTTCCACGTACAAGTAATTTAAAATCATAAGTACAACTATGATGATCTTGATTTGTCATCTTGATTAAATTGCAAAGTAAAAAAGCGTGAACAGGATCAATAATTTTAGAATCGATATCCATTTTAAATTTAGAATGAGCATCTTCATTAAAAGAGTAATGTTCAAGAATTTCAACATATAAATCATTATCAAAAATATCCTTAAATGGTTTGACTTTTTGACAGAAATTTGATATGCTAATTTCTTTAAAATTAATGTGTGAAATGAATGGTTTAATTATTGTTGCAAATGTTGTCATTTCATTAGATTTCCATTGTCCTGTATCGGATGGTAATTCATGAGAATGTGCGATCGCCCATTCTATAAGTTTATCCCAAATTTCAATAGGACTTAAAGATTGACTATATTCTGTGAGAAATTCAAGGAAAGTTTCATGTTGAATGGTTGTAAAATCATTTGCCCTAAGAATTAAAGATGGATCGTTTTGAACATTTATTTTATAAAACTGTAATAATTTTGTAAATTGAGTAAGTTGATTTACAGTTTTTTGAATAAGGATAAAGTTATATTTTAATGAATATTCATCGTCGAGAAGAAATTCTTCAATATGTACACATAAGTCATTTAAGCATAACTCATCCGCTGCAATTAAAACATCAACATTTATTCTAGTATCATACTCTGTAAGATTGATAACTCCACTATAAATGAACCTATAAACAAAATTTTTAAAGTTACGTTAAATATGACGTAAAAGAAAGTATATATTTACTCTGAGAAAAGTATAAGTTAAAATTTCTCTCACTTTATAAGTATATCAAAAATTTTAACAGAAATATTTGGTTTATTTAATTTAATAATATTATTTTCGGTTTTTATCCAGTTACTAGAAAATGCGGTACGAAAAAATGGAGAACGAGTTTTTAAAATTAAAGAATGAAGTTTAAAGACTTTTGTATCAGGTTCTTCTCCCACAAATATTTCAGTATCAGAGAATTCACTAGTATCAAGTAAACGACAATATTCTTCGGATGTGGATTTCCATAATTCGAACATTATTTTCTTTGGTAATTTTTATTTTTTTTATTTTTATTGTTTTATTTATTTATTTATTTATTTTTGGGCACGATTAAATGACGCAGCAATGAAATTAAAACTGAATATATATATAGGCTTATTAATTTATTTATTCGGAAATTTCTCCTTTTAAATCATCGATTTTTCTTTTTTGTTTATTAAAAAAGTCTAGAGGTGCTTTTGTTAACATATTTAAACGTTTTTGTTAGCGCATTTAGAATCTTTATTTATCATATGATGAGAAAATTTAACTTGTATATCAGGTAAAAACTTGATTATTGGCTTGATGTACAACATGTACGTTAAACTAATAGTATATAGATCAACGTCCAAAGTCACACAAATACGTTATTAAATTATCAGAAAAATTATTATATTTTTAATGAGATAATTAATTATCTTTCTCAAAGTTTTAATTCAAAAAAAATGTCTTTCAAATTTTGGGCATTATCATCTAAAGAATATTGTGAAACTCTTAAATCTGGTGAATTTTCTGATACCGAAATATTAGTCGGAGAAGTACCAGATACAAAAGTTTTTAAATTACATTCTTTAATTTTAAAAGTACGATCACCTTATTTTCGTAAAGCATTATCAGGTGATAAAATAAAAGTTGAAAACAATATTATTAAGCACGAAATACCAAATATTTCTGTCAAAGTATTTGATATTCTTATAAAGTAAGAATATTTTACAGTAGTTTTTTTTTTTTTTTTGATATATTATTTATTATTAATGAATTGATTCAATTGAATAATTGATTAGGTATATTTATAACGGTACTATTGACTTGACTAAAAATGACCTTAAAACAAATATTGCACTTTTAATTGCAATTGGTGAATTGCATCTTAACAATCTAAACAGTATTATTTCAACACACATTCTTAAAGATCAAGTATCATTAAAAAAAAATTTGGTTCTCATTCAACATGTCACAACAAAATACGCTCAATTCACGGGAAGATTATCTGGTTTTTATAAAACAACTATTCGACAAGATCCTTCAATGATCTTTAAAACGGATGACTTTGTTACAATCAACAAAGATGTCCTCCTTAATCTTGTAAAAAATAATAAATCTTTAAAACAGATTGAAGTTTGGGATAAACTTAAGGAATGGGCAATCGCACAATCTCGTGAATTACCATCTGATACAGAAAAGTGGACGTCCAATGAAATGACAACATTTGCAACGACAATTAAATCGTTTATTCCACTTATTAATTTTAAAGAAATTAGTCCTGCAGATTTCTCTCAAAAAATCAAACCATTCAAAAGTATTTTTGATATTGATTTTTATGTTCAAATTCTTGAATATTATTCTTCTAATGAAATTGCTCATTCAAAATTCAAAATAAATTTAATGACAATTGATTCTGGAATCATTAGTTCTGATCATGCCTTTTTACTTTGTTATTTAATCAAGATAGCATTAAAAGCTGATCGTAATGATTCTTATATTTTTAAATTACTTGTACGTGGAAGTAGGGATGGGTTTGATCTCCAAACCTTCCATGAGTGTTGTAATGATAAAGGGCCTACTATTACAGTTATTAGCGTTAGAGATACAAATGAAATACTTGGGGGATTTAATCCCTATGTTTGGAAAGCAACGAGAGAATATCATTTTCTTGAACAAAGTTTTATTTTTTCTTTGGATAAAAATGTATTAACAAATTTCACCTTTAGTAAAGTTGTTGATAAACAACACGCAGTTTTTGATTATGGTATAGATTTTGGAGGAAATAACTCGGATTTACGTTTATTAAAAGAAAATACTAGTAAAGGTCAATGTTATAAGAATAGTTATGAAAAACTGATTAGACAAGATGAAGGAATATTTGAAGTAGATGATTTTGAGGTTTTTCAGGTTTTTAAAAAAGCAAGAAAATGAAAATTATGAATTATATTTATTATATTTGTTTTTCATTATTTTATTATATGTATTTGTAACATTATTTCTAGTGGTTAAGATATGATTATTATTATTATTATTTCAAAATATATATTATTATTTTTAGTTAACCGTTATTATATCAGATATCAAAATTTATAATCACATACTACTGTATAAAAAAAAAAAAGAAACTGAATAATGATTGGTCAGTATTTTTTTTTTTTTTATTCTTAATAGACTACTAGGTTTTAATCCGGCGGATAAACTAAAAAATATCCCAATTTAAAAGTTACTTTTGGATTTATAAAAAAAAAAAAATCTTTTCACGCCCCAATATTAGGAAATTGGACGTGTATAAATAACATATTTTCCTTCTATCGTACTAGCACTTGATATTTCAAATTTTACTTTATTTGTAGCTAGTATCAATCACGCTTATATATACTATATGCAGACTAGCATAAAATTGATTGTTAATTTACAAAGCCAGTTTTATTGACTACATTATAGATTATGATATAAACAAATGATAAAGTGAATTATTTAAATTAAAAACTAAGAATTTTGTTTAAAAAATTCTATTATAATAATAAATAAAATCGTTTAAAATACTTTTAAATTAGTAATACATACATATATTGATATATACACCCATGGGTCGTGCAAACTTTTTTATGATATTTTCAACCAGTAAAATAATATCAAAAATTATTTCATGAATGAGATGAGTTTGAACTTATGATTTAGAAACTCCGGGGAGATAAATAAAAACGGTTATTCCACCTAATAATAATATGATATCGTGGAATATCTATTACATATTTTTTATGAACCTACAGCTCACTGCTGTTATTACTAGGGATATTAAAATCATAAGGTTTAGTGTGAAATTCTATTAAAAAAAAAAAAGAAATTAAATTAGATGTCATGCTAATATATAAATTAAATTAAATTATTATCTAGGACATTACCTTCTAAGTCAACTATATTATATAAAGAAAAAACAACAAAATTAGTCAATAAGAAATTATTAAACAATATAAATTAAAAAATATTTAAATATTACCTTTACTTGGCAAATCATTAGAATTATAAACTTTACTACTAAAATTTGAAAAATATAATTGAGAATTTTGAAGGGAATTAATAAGTTCCAAATTAGTAACTTTTAAAGTATTTGTTTCAGTAATATTATAAGAATCTATCCACATTTTTTCAATCCCATCAAAAAGAACATCTATCTTGGGCCTCTTTGATGGATCACTATTCCAACATTGTTCCATTAATTCTTTATATTCTCTTGGAGTTTCTGTTTCTTTTGCTATTTTTGGTCTCTTACCATTAATAATATCCATTGCCAAATCATAATTATGTTTACAATTATAAAATGGCGGATACCCAGAAGAAATTTCCCACATGATTATTCCAATACTATAAATATCAGAGGCTTGAGTATATTTTTTTTCAAGAATAACTTCTGGTGCAATATATGGAAGATTTCCATATATACTACTTGACGGATTATCAGCAGGACCACAAAATCCAAGATCACTAATATACCAAGAATTATAACCATGAAAATATAATATATTTCCTGAATGCAAATCTCTATGTATAACCTTCTCTTCGTGAATAAAGTAAAGTGCCTCAACTATATCAAAAACAATTTTAATCTTTTTTTTCCATGTAAGTTTGTTTCGATAAAGTTTTAAATAATCTCTTAAATCAGAATCCATTCGTTCCATTACAATCATATAATCTCCAGTTTTTGGATCTTGAGTTAATCCATTGCATAAAACAATTTCTGCCCATTTGTTACTTATAGTTAAATGTAAGATAGCCTAAAAATTGATTTTTTTTTTTTAAAAAAAAAAGAAAAAAGAATTTATATAATGAATAAATAACATTAATATTTTTTAAAAAAATTCGTACCTCATCGAACCAATTTCTATTAGCGTCTTCAACATTTTTTAATATTTTAAGGATTACTTCATGAGTTCCAGCTCTCTTTAATCGTTTTTCCTTAGGGTCCCATTCGTTAAAATATCCGTCAATCCAAGTTGCCATAAAAATTTCCGAACAACCGCCTTTGGTAAAATATTTAATATCTTTTAAACGATTGTAAGGAATCCATTCAACAATTCTATTTGGAGCAAGTGATTTATTTTGACATTTTTGTATTAGATTATCAATTTCGTCATTTTTAGATGTCCAAGTTGAAAATTTTTCTTCCAAATAGATCCTAATACAATATTCACAATATGTTATTGCCAAAGATTCATTATTACAATCTTGACAAATTTTCTTTGGACCTATATTACAACGAATTTTATCAAAATTATAATTTCCATTTAACATATTTATTGCTTCTAATTTTTCATCATCAGTAAGGGATTTATCATCAATAATATATTTTTTTCTAAATTCATGTTGTTTGGTAATATCATTATGATTCTTTTTATTCATTGTTATATACGATCTTTCAATTGCAGCATAAACTTCTTTACGTCTCATATTTTGAGTATTAACAGTTAAATATTTAATTAGTTCAAAAATTTTTTTTTTTAATTTTTTTAACCATTAAATGAGAATTGCAGTTTTTTTTTTTTACTAATAAAACGGTATCTTTTATAAATGAAATTTAAATGTGCCTACGTCAATCAATCTTATCAATCAGGCAAATTGTTTTACTTTGAAACTACTAACATTAGAAATTTTAACAAAGTAAATTTACGCCTTCTGCAATACAAACTTAAATATTAAATTATTAATCAATGACATGTGGATTTTTTTTCACAAATTTTATTTATTTTGTTGATAAATGAGAAAATTTATTATTTTAATAGAAGATAATGAGATATCGGCTAAATAACCTGAATAAGTTTAGGGTAAAGGGGGAGAAGACCGAAATCCGAAAATAATTTAAAAATTTAAAAATACTTTCCATTCAATCTCATCTTTCCAAATTATAAATAAATATCTCGGTTACGTTAGAAAGGAATAAGGATAAATAATTTAGGAAAAGTTTAAGAAACTAGTTATTGTCACGTGATTACACAAAAAGACTGACCCGGATTTATTTTGCCGGATTACATATAATATAGTGTGTGATAATTAATGGTGCGATTTTCCATATGATATAAATTAGTAAAATTGAAGAACAGTTGGGATGTGATGACTGATGACGTATACCAAATTCCTAACTCCCGGCAAATAAATCCGGTTGCCATTTTTCTGGGCGACGCTATGAAAGTTAAAAAAGATTTGATTCATATTTCCTTTTTTATAGAGTAAATATTACAAGTTTTATATAAAACAAAGTAAGGAAAAGTCCGTAAGTTTACCATAAAACTTCTTATAAGAGCTGTGCTCTGATAAATGATCCAACCGACTTTGACGTATTATCAAATTGCAAGATCAATTACCTGATGAATCTACCGAATATATCAATCAGTGTTTCGTGTCATCGTGTGAGAGATGGTGAGGTGCGGCAAACTCGCAGAAATGAGCGAGTTTGCCGCACCTCACCATCTCCTACACGTTATTATTACACTTTAAATACTTTAAATGTGTCTTCTAAGAATTTAAATTAACAAAATTAAACAATCGAGCACTAAATATCTTAAGAACCATGTTATGTGAAATACAAATATTTTTCCATTAAAAAATATTACAGTTAATGCACGAAAGTGACACATCGACCCGGGTTATTTGATACGGCAAATTAATCCGCATTGATAAACTTAACGAGTCGATCTAACGTGAGAATTTTATTTAATAAATACAATATATGAGAACTTTTCTTAAAATTAATATTGTTTGATTCAAAATATTTACGTAGGTTAGGAGAATTTATATGGATGTCTCCTATAAATTATAAATTATCTTTTGAATAATGAAATTGAGATGTTAGGAAACAGCTATTAAGCGTTTATTTATAGGAATGTAGAAATAAATAATTTGTTAAAAATAGGATTCTTATTTTTTGATATAAAAAAATTATTAATATTGTTCATTATAATCCAAAAAAATTCCTCGATGTACTATATAGTAAAATATTAATATGTGAACGAAATGAACGGATAATAAAATCTACCCTATATACATGTTATTTTTAAAAAAAAGAATACTTATATTATTAGAAAACTAAATCAAAAAATTATTTATATAAATTATACTATATTTTATACAAGTAGATTATTAATTTTTTTTTTAAACATTACTTTTAACCTCTTTAACCTCTTTATCATCCTTATGATCCTTATCATCCTTATCAGCTTTATCATCTTTTCTATGAACTTTATCCATTCGTTCATAAACTTTTTCAGCTTTACTCTTTTCAGAAGGTAAAGCGAGTAAAATCAATAAAAAGAGTGTAATTAAAATAGTAAATGACCACATACAAATGATATTTGCTGTTCTTATTTGACACGCTAAATGTACTGTTGTTGATGTATAATTATAATTTGATGGACAAGTAAATGGTATATCACCTATTTCATTTCTCGTTGATATTGTATATATAACTATTTAAATCATTTTGTTAAAAATCAGTAATATATAATAAAATTAATAAAAAAAAAAGTCAAAATTACCTAGGACTGCTATCCAAATAAATGGTAAGAAACAACTTTTTTTTAAAAAATATAAATATTCATTCGTTAATAATTTTATCGATTAATATAGAAAGTCTTTGAATTTATAAAAATTGCACCTTAATGATCTGACAGAATTCTCTGCCGCAGTATCATGTCCACGAGCAATACATAAAGTGCAACAAAACAATATAACTAAAAGAAAATATATATGTAAGAATTTAAAGATTTATAGAAAAAAATAATAATAATAGAATAAGACTTTGAAACGAATTTACACTTACCAACCATTAAAAATGAATAACTCAAATAGCTATAAAAAGGTAATTAATTTTAAAATAAAATAATTTAATAATAAATAATAATTTTGTTTAAACTTACGCATATTCTATATCATATAATTTTAATTCTCCGTTGGTATGATTAAAAATTATGATTTTTGCGATATCTATTATAAAAGAATTTAATCATATATTTCAAATCTGTAAATTTATAATTAAAAAATATAAAAATAAATTTTACCTAATGCTGGACAAAGCAAAATTAATAAAGCAAGAGGAAAACCGAGACATCCTATAACACAAGTTCTAAAATATCCATACAAAGTCATTATGTTGTTTATTCTTTCATTAATAAAAAAGAAATTTTTATTGATTTTAAATAAACTGTACTAAAAAATTTTTTGGTCTTATACTCGCCACTCGAATGGGTATTCCAGATTTTTAACAGGTAGAGGTCTGCACAGCCATATAATTTTCGGCCCGGACCAGGTTAATGCTCTAATATGGGTCCCTAATCAAACCGGTATTTGTCTGTAGCGTACCGTATTTACTAATTTGACCTAGTCAAAATCCGGTTTCGAACGGGTAAAAATTAAATCTATCCGCAGATCGATCTTCCCCCATATTATACTGGAATGACGTAGTATATCTTTATTAAGAATATCTTTTGTAAAATTTATTAAATTTTTAAGAAATTGTACATGATCTTTTTTTTTTTTTCATAAACTTATAGTTCACATTGTATTAATTTATGTAAGAAATTTTTATTACAATAATAAACAAGTCATAGTACGCTACAAAATTTTCTTTTTAATAGGTAATAATTACTAAATTTCTTTTATTCAATATGATTAAAGAGGAGAAATTCTAATAATTATCAATTATCAATAAGAATCAAAAAAAAATCTGAAAATATTTTCTATAAGAATAAGAGGAAAAATGTTAACAAGATATTTTTTTCAGTATCAATATTCTAAAGATTAATATTTTTGTTATCTACAAATGTAAAATGAGATGTGTTAATATTTACAAAAATAAAAAATGTCAATAAAAAGAAAATCTACTCTATAGGTCCGGTCCTACTACGAGACTGCAGCACATAATATGTACTGGTACCCATAGGCTTATTAAAACTAAGCGTCTATGCCCTAACCCTCGCATAGTACTATACTGTCCCAGCCCTATTGTGAGACTGCAGCCCAATTAAGCACTGGTACCCACAAGCTTACGCAAACTAAATAAGCATATTATGCTCCTTGCCACGCCATAATATTATGCTGCTCCACTTATTCAATTAAAACCCACACAATTGTGCAGGTACCCTTGGGCTTACAATAAATGTAAGTATATTATACTCATATTATGCCCCAACCCACGCATAGTATCATACTGGTCCACAAAATACCTAATGATAAACAACTAAAAAAAAACAAAAAAAAAAAGGTTAACAATAAAAATCTAGTTTATTATCTGTGATAGTATGACCAAGTCCTTGTGGTTCCGGGACACCTGGATATAAACTGATAAAATATTACTCACATATAGTTAAGCCTGCAATAATGTAGCAATGTACTCATGGAGGGATATCATCATATATCTTAGATGCACCTCTTTGCTAGTCATAGCTACGAAATTTTTGATATTGGCTGTTCGCAGGCTGTTGATGATATTAAATCATATTTTCATCATGTACTGTAACTTTGCAGGAGAAGTAGAAATTTAATAAGTAAATATGAGTAAGCAATAAATCAAAAGTTTTACGCATGACCAAATGATTTTTAAAATTATTATCATTTGACGCGTACTAACTCACAAAAATATAAATAAGAAATTACATGCGTATTACTCGTATAAATTTATCCTTCCACTAGTCCATTTATTAAGATCTTGACATGACATCAGCCAGATATATTTTTTTTAAAAAAAAATACGGTAATGTTTATTATTTATTTACAATTTACAATTTAGAAAATTCTAAGACGAATTTTATTTGTGCAACAGTGTAACTACTATAAATATAAGTATTTAAAATTTACGGAATTAAAATCTTCATATATATATATATATATTTGTCAAAATAATAATGAAAATAAAAAAGTATTATATTTTTATAAAAGATTGGATCATCTAAAATCTATTTATTCGTGGGCGGCGAGAATGACGAAAGTTAGGAATGAAATTAGCCGGGGATGGATTAGGGGGTGTTCCAAAGGGAATTATTCGAACGGTGGGAGGTCTATTAAAAATGGGAGGATTGGTGGATGGGCGGTTTATCTGAGGCCAAATATTGGTGGTTGGTGGATGTAAAGAATTTTCCAAATCAGCATGAATATTATTAAAACAATAATATTCAAGAATTTTAATATAAAAATTATGATCAAATATATTCTTAAAAGGTTTGATTTTTTGAAAAAAATCTACACGACTTATTCCTTGAAAATTAATATGAGGGATGAATGGTTGAATTGAGATTTTAAATGTTGATACATTATGATCAGTCCATCTTGTAATATCTGATGGTAATTCATTATCAGATTGAGCAATTGACCATTCCATAAGTTTATCCCAAATTTCAATCGGATTTAAAGGTAAATTGTTTCTTGTAACAATTTCGAGAAGTATTTCTCTTTTAATTGTTATAAAATCATTTGCTTTGAAAATTAACGAAGGATTTTGTTGAAAAGCATTATTGAAAAATTGAGATAATTCTGTAAATTGAGTGAATCTGTTTGCAATATCTTGAATAAGAACAAAATTTTGTTTTAATAATTCTTCATTTCTAAGAAGAAAATTTTCAATAAAAGTACATAAATCACTAAGGCACAATTCATCAGCCGCAATTAAAACTGCGACGTTTGTTTTAACATCATTATTTTCAAGTTCAAGTTTACCACTATATATATATCTAAAATAATAAAGGTAAAGAATAAAAATTGGTTAAAAAAAAAAAATTATAACAAAAAAAAAATGTAGCTTCAACTGCTGCGTAAATAATAAAAATTTTATGAATACTCACTTGATAAGAATTTCGAATACTTCCACATTAATATTTGGTTTCTTAAATTTAATAATGTTATTTTCAGTTTTTATCCAATTACTTGATAATGCGGTACGAAAATAAGGGGAACAAATTTTTAATACGAAAGAATGTAAATGAAAAGTTTTAGTGTTTGGTTCTTCTCCGACTACTATTTCTATATCATAAAATTCACCGGTTTCAAGTATTTTGTGGTATTCTCTAAGTAATAAATTCGTTAATTCCGTAGACATTTTTTTTTTTTTTTTTTTTAAAAAAAAAAAAAAAAAAAAGGAAAAAAAATTTTTTTTTTTTGAAAGAAAGAAAAATGTCCCCTTTAAAAAAGAAAAAAAACAATGAAGCGGGTACGTAATATTATTTTTAATTTTTTTTTTTTTTTGTTAATGATATTCATTTAAAATCTCTGGATTTGTACTTAAACAAAGAATTGCGCCTTACGCCATGCCGAAACTATATTAATAAAAATCTGTATACTTTATATGATACCAAAATTATAATTCGGGCCAGAAATACATTGACCCAAAGTGGAAACAATTACATAATATCATAATATTAGAAATTTTGGGTATTCTACAAAATGTACATCTTTTTTTTAATTTAACCTTAATTTAAATTTTGAAAGCTTTATTTATATACAGTTATTTATTAAACAAAATATTACATAAAAGCCGTTAAATATATTATATAAATATATATATATATATATTTTTAGAAAAAAAAAGAAAATTCGGTAGAAGAAAAAAATTTTTTTTTCTTATTGCACATATTAAAATAAACAAGATTCAAGAATTCTAATGTAAAATTGATCATCAAAAATATTCCTGAACGGTCTGACTTTTTGAGCAAAATCCGTACGACTTATTCCTTCAAAATTAATGTAAGATAAAAATGGCCGAATTAAGGTCCCGAATGTTGTCACATTATCATTAGTCCAAAGTGTGATGTTTAATGGTAATTCATTTGATTTGACAACCCATTCTATAAGTTTATCCCAAATTTCAATCGGTCTTAAAGAATGTTCATTTCTAATCAAAAGTTCAAGAAGATATTCTTGCTTAATTTCATGAAAATCTCTTGATCTGAAAATTAATGAAGGGTCCTGTCGATAAGTTTCTCTATAAAATTGTGTTAAGTCTGTAAACTGATCATATTGAGTTATGATATGTAAGATAAGGGCCAAGTTTGATTTTAAAGATTCTTTATTATTAAGTAGAAATTCTTCGGTGTATGAACTTAATTCATCAAGACACAATTCATCGGCTGCAACCAAAAGTTCAATATTTGTTTTAACATCATTACTCTCAAGTTCAAGTTGTCCGCCATATATATACCTAAAATAATAAAGGTAAAGAATTAATCGATATATATATATTACTTATATTACATTGTCTTTTTATACTTACTTTGTAATAATTTCAAATACTTCTACAGAAATATTTTCTTTTCGAAATATGATATTATTATTTTCAACTCTTGTCCAATCACTTGATAATGCAATACGAAAATAAGGGGAACAAACTTTTAATACGAAAGAATGTAGACGAAAAGTTTTAGTGTTTGGTTCTTTTCCAACTAAAATTTCTATATCAGAGAATTCACCAGATTCAAGAATTTTTTTGTACTCTTCAAGTAAAATATTTGATAATTCCGTTGACATATTTAATAATTATTTTTTTTTTAAAAAAAAAAAGGAAAGGAAAAAGAAAAAAAATTATGGTTCGTAATGCAATAACTTTATCTCCTGTTTAAAAAATGATTTTTTTTGTAAATGATATTCAGTACTGTAGTTAGTGTAGTAGTTCGTGTGACGTTACTGCGGCCATTTTTCATTGTCAAAAACGTAAAACAATAATGTATCGTTTTATTTTTATTAGAATTATATATATATAATAATATATATATAGCATAAGTATATGTTTATAGATACTGTATCATGTCGAATAGTAATTCTTTAGTATATGACTTTATTATATTTATTAAGGTACAATAGCTTATTAAGTGAAAATTATAACGAACAACGTTTTAAAATAAGGTACAAAGACATAGATAAGGATCTGGCTGGGCTGATGTTGCATCGTGTGACAAATAGTTCTTATCCTGTAGGATTCGCAGCTAATACTGTAACTACAGCAATTTGCTTTAACTTAAAATGGAAACAATAACTTTTTTTTTTTAAAACAAAAAATTCCATATTTATTCTCTTGTATTTCAAATATATATGTGAAAGCGGGATTTCTTGCTGTTTTTATAGCGCTTGTAAATTTCACAGAAGTAAAGGTTTTTTTATTGTAGATAAAATATTTTAAATGATTTTCATTACAACTTAACATTAAAATGGATGATGAAGAAAAAGATTCGTTATGATCAATCGAAAACTTGTTGATTTACCATTAATTAAAGCATTGGACGCATCTATAACAAAAGCAGAATTATTTTTTGAGGAATTTCAATCTAATTCAGCATGATTCAATATGTACAGTAGAAATTTTTTATTTTTCACAGAACATGTGAAGAGGGGCTTAATATAAAAACGAGGTAGATTTATTTATTTTATTTTATTTTACGATATTCTTATTATATACTCTTTATCCATTTTAGGGCATCCGTCTGCTAAGCTTATAATTAAAAAACTTCTCGGTTAAGGAGAATCTTTGTCATGACACTTTCGTTAAAGTCTCGGCTAAGAATTTTGTAACTTTTTGATCCTCACAGTTAGTATCAAAGATATTTTTTAACAAAGGCCATATTCAAAAAATTATTTGTTGCATATTAGTACTGATATAGAAAAATCAAACAGAGGATAGTAGTAGCTTCAATCATTATAATTTTCACGTCAACACTTTTCATCCAAATTTTCTATAGTGTTTATGAGTAAACATAAATCATTTAATAACTCACCTTCGCAAGTTGCATTATATTTTACCTCTTGGAGACCGGCGTGAACTTCGTTTCATTACCTTCGAGACTGAACTGCCTCATCTGGTAGTGTTGCCTTTAATTTATAATTAAATCGGGTTAATAATGATCTTATACGCATCCCATCCACACAAACTGTTTCGTGTAGATATGTTATTAGGCTGCAATACATTTTCTACCATTGTTTTCATATTATTTTCTTGAAAATTAAATGAGAGTATCTTATCATCATAAGCATAGACGAGACTCGATTTTTCTTCATTGTAAATTAGCTATAGGCTACCAAAACGAACTCTCATATCATTTACTAGACCAACATGCAAACTAGTTTCATTTACTTCCTTTTCTGATGGATAATGCATTAAAGAAAATATACGATTAAATTCATGTGTTAACTCTGTGGATTTCAAAGCCAGTTTGTTCAAATTCCACTATAAAAAATGCAAATTGTAGACCATTATTATTTACAATTATTGAAGCAAAATCTGATCTTGCTGAGCCTTGTCCAGTATTACTCGCAATTAGATGTTGAAGTTCCCAAATAAGAAGGAATTTCAATTGAAGTTTAAAGGCCGAAGAAAAAATTCCAAACCACGGTTCAGCTTAAACATGGTTTTCAGATGGATTTCTATCAATACCACGTGATTGTATGGCTGTGTACGAAACGATTGCTGTAATAATGTGACTGCATGGATGATCACGTATGTGATAACAAAAAGATAGAAATTCGACCCGTGAACTAAACAAAAATACAATTTTATGTGACAAAATCTGGTAGAGCCAGATCGGCCCATATGTCAAAAAAAAGATCGTCCTAAAAAAGCCAATTGCGTAACAGATCGTGACCAAGCTGTGCGACAATCGATTTCTAATATATACCGAATTTTCTTTTTTTCTTACAGCTTACACTTTCGAAAAATGGATTTTTATAAAAGTACCCCGTTAGAACATTGGAGTTGTGAAAATGTAGTAGAACATTATCGCAAAGAAAAAGGACACGAACTGTCGAAAGTACTGGACTCTGTAAAGAAAGATCTTAAAAAGGTTGCACATGTTGATTCTGATTTCGACGTGGATCGAAGAAAAAAGGCACAAAATATTATCGATACTTGGAAGGTGAGTCGATTAGTTAGTATGTTTGGTTAAGCTGGGACTGTTAGTCTGCATAGTACGCAATGTTGTAATAAATAAACATGCGCAGTGAGGAACTCTTCGTTCAACCATTCAATTGGGAGGTGTTGAAACTCTTTGTTTACAGCGGTAACCTCAACTGTTAGTTAGAGGTTGAGCTCTTAGCTCGAAACTCCTTTTGATTTGTTTGATTAAAAATCTTTTACTGCGAAATAAATTATTAATAATTGATTCTGTTTAAGAAATGGACCGCTCCAGTAAAGCAAGGTTCAAAAGCGAAATATGAATTAAGTCAATTATATCTAAAGCTTGAGAAGTTTATGGTAAGCTCCTAGCCAAAAAATGGACGTTTATAAGACAGGAATTTTGAGTGACACTTTTTCTTAATTAGGCGAAACAGGAAATTAATGCAACAAAGAATTCTGCATCCCAAGTGGATATAATCCAGAAGCAATTCATTAATAATAGTCGAAAACGTAGTTTGGAGAGTCAAAATGATGACCGTACAGATATTACAATCCCGCAGGCAAAAAAGGTGAGATTACATGTGAAGTTTTAATAACAAGTAACACACTAACAATTTCTATGAAACTAGAATAAAGTCTGTGAGACTAGTACTTTCCCATCCGTTGATGAAATCGAAAATATTATAACCTCAAAGGATTTGAAAGACAAACAAATTTAGGTTTGACGGAAGATGACCTCGAAGTTCTTGCTAATCATGGAATAACCGGAAAAACCTTTCTTCGACTAACAGAAGAAAAACTTGAACATCATGGTGTGAAATTAGGACCGGCATGAGCATTGCTCATTCTGTTAATAGGATTAAGAAACAACAATCAGGTGACATTTTCTTTCATATATGGAGCTTCTCTCTAACACATATTTATATACATTTGATATACTGTAGATGTATATGAACGTGAAATTAAATATTATGATAAAAGTGAAGAATTGTCGGGTAATTATTTTTGTTTTAAATCGTTTCGTATGTTAAACCATAAATAACTCAACGGAAGTTCACTTGTAAATTCAGATACAATTAAGAAGTTTACAAAGACGAAACTTGATTCAGAAAAATTCCGGGAGAAAGTTCGTGATGAGATTCGTGATGAAATTCGTGATGAGATTCGTTCTGAAATCCGTGCTGTAGTGAAAAACTTTAAGGATGATCTTAGGGATCTCTTAACTGGTACACAGTTATAATATCAACTATGGATAAACCCTTTGTAATTTGTTTTTTACATGCTAGATCATGTTATTCTCAATAAAGCATCTCTGTAAATTACCTACCTAATACTAATAAAATAAAGACTGTGCCAAATTTTTCTAAGTGTGAGATTTTGATTATATCAAATTTTACTCACCTGTGATCGCCTGCCAAAGTTTTTCCATGTTTTAGATATGTATGATTATCATTCCTCAAATAAAATCAATGTTAACTTGTGTATGGTAGTAACTTTGAAATTTTTTATAAATCTATTTTCACCCCGAACGAGGGGGCAATAAATCAATTTATTTTTTTCGAACACTTGAACATTACGCAGATAAAGTAAATTCGTTACTAAATGGCAGACATTGAAGAGATCATTGACTTATATGCGGAAATACCAAAAGAGCACTTAAAAATGCTAAGAAATATTTTGAGTCTAATGAAAGTATACAATGAATTTGACATTTATAGTAGTTCAGATGAAGATCATGTGATTTGACATAATATTTATATCATATCTTTCCTAATATGTATTGATAATATTTGTAAAAAAACTACAAATTTACATTTCGTAACGGCTCATACTATTTAATAGAGGAGGTAACAATTCCATTGCATATGACTTCACCGAGTGCCATATATCTGCTTATTAACATTAAGAACAGTTGTAGCATGTATAATTCATAAAATATTATATAGTCTTGACTCTAGGGATAGTGAGCATAATTCTAGTAAAATGGTAGTAATAGTTTTGACTCCTAAAAATTTATAGAATAGATATTCAATACATGTATTTTTATGTATTTTATTT
The DNA here is from genome assembly GCA_003550305.1 of Glomus cerebriforme. Taxonomy (NCBI): domain Eukaryota; kingdom Fungi; phylum Glomeromycota; class Glomeromycetes; order Glomerales; family Glomeraceae; genus Glomus; species Glomus cerebriforme. The sequence goes on along the minus strand of QKYT01000165.1, from coordinate 182,850 downwards.
TCATGTAATAGTATTAATAAAAAATTCTTGGCAAATTTCACTTACGGACCGTAAGGGAAAATCACAATTTTTTATTTTTGAATATTAACATACTAATACTATATTACGCCTGAAATAGATAGTCCTGGTAAGACTGATTCATTGAAACAATATATTAGTGAGCTTAAGGCTGAGAATGATAAAATTAGGACTGAGAATGTTGAGCTTAAGGCCAGAGTTGCAAAATTGGAAGATAAGCAATTGCAAAATGAATTAATAAAAAATTTAATATCTGTACTGCGAAAAATATGATCCTGTATTAATGCTATAGCTATGATTGAATTTCTTGTGTGCAAACTTTTTTTTGTGCAAAAATATATCTAATAAAATATTTCATTCTGACTATAATCATATTACTAATAGACTCCCAGATAGCCTAATCAAAAGAGCATATCAAGATCTTTTAAATCACTCTAAAAATCCTATTCTATTAGAAATAATTTCTAGTAAGTCTGATCGAATTGAGTCATATCTGCTAAAACCGGTTGATGGGAGTAATTCTGAACAGAATTATGATCCTAGCCAGAATCACAAAAATTTTCAAATAAGGGGGACGTTTAAAGTGAAGCAGAATTACGTGATCATAGTACATATCTGTCACCCCTGCGTCATACCTTCATTTTCCTATTCTAGGTGAAATCCTATTTATCACCTGTTATTTGTCACATGCATAATTTCTTAATGCCATAATTCCGGCCAGAAATTTACGAAAATCACGTGATTCTGATCCGCTTTAGATTAGATGACATAATTCGGGCCAAATCCATAGTGCTGGCTCGAAATTACGAAAATTTTGGGTAATAATTTATCATAATTTTTTTATAATTTCTCATAAGTAATATATTACTCATAATTTCTCATAATAATTTTTTCCCCATAATTTCTCATAATAATTTACCCATAATTTCTCATAATAATTTACTCACAATTTCTCATAATAATTTTCTCGTAATATATTACTCATAATTTCTTTTTTTTTTTTTTTGTCAGTCAAACTTTATTTAGCGAATAAAATAAATTTACAAATAAATTGAAACAACCTCAGTAAATAAAAATTAATGGATCACGCTCCTATCTAGTTTGCATAAATAAAAACCTAAAAAATAAAAACTAATCTAGATTCTTACCTAATATAGTAACAATGCCCAACTAACTACTTTATAATAAGAGATAGTAGCCAAACCGACCATCTAAAGAGTGTCCCCTCCAATCACTTAAAATAAGTTAAAGGAGAGCCGTATCCTAACCATTCATAATAATTTCTCATAATAATTTCTCAACAATAATTTCTCATAATTTCTCAATACTCAATAATTTCTTAATAATTTCTGAATATATTTATAATGGCTAGTATGGGACCCGTTTAAACCCGGTTTTCAAAAACACAACCGGTTCTAACCTCTACTTGGGACCATATCAAAATTTTCACAAATAGAGAGGGTGTGCATTTATAGTTAGAGATCGTATGAGCTTGGGACCAAACCAGAAGGTGCACTTATGCAATTATGGAGATCTGACTGTCAAATACCACATTTCTAGTTTAGAATCTACATAAAACGTTAAAGCTTTTGTTTCTAAAATTACCTGAAACATTATGAAACAAAAATATCGATCATAAAGGTAAAAAAATTTCTTGGTTTAGTTAATCAAACGTTTGGTTTTATTTGTTTCTACTTTAGGTAATACTGAAAAAAAATATATATAATATTGTTTTTTTTAACTAAATTCATTTCTGTTTATTTTTTTTTAAAAAAAATATTTTCAGCTATAAATTGATTTTATAATATGTCTAAACCATCAAATTTATTATTTAAAAAGTATACCACAATTCTTAAAACTGGTGAATTCTAATATCAGTTGGAGAAGTGCCAAACACTAAAACTTTTCATTTGCATTCATTTGTATTAAAAGTTGGTTCACCTTATTTTCGTGATAAATTATCAAATGATCAAGTAAAATTTGAAAATAACATTTACAAGTTTAGAAAACCAAATATTACAGTGGAATTCGAAGTTCTTATCAAGTAAGTTATAAAATATTGTAGTACGTTTAAAAATAATATGTATTTTTTTTTTTAACCAAGTTTTATCCTTAATTTTTTTTAGATATATATATATATATTGGTAAACTTGAAATTGAAAATAATTCCTTTAGGATAAACGTCGCACTTTTAATTGCAGCTAAATAGTTGTGCCTTAACGATTTATATAATCTTATTGAAAAATATCTTCTTAAGGATGAAGAATTATTAAAACAAAATTTTGTTCTCATTCAAGATATTGCAAACAGATTCACTCAATTTACAGAATTATCAATTTTTCAATAATGCTTTTCAACAAAATCCCTCGTTAATTTTCAAAGCAAATGATTTTATAACAATTAAAAGAGAAATACTTCTCGAAATTGTTACAATTTATACCATCATATAAATCTACACCTACATCGCCAATAATAACATTAGAGGGATTATATTTATTTAAAGAAAAGATAAAACTTGGTTTAATAATATTACGATATCTCTCAGATTTCCAATCGCATGGAATAAATCCTCCAAGAATTTCATTTTAACTTTTGCAATAGTAATAGTTGGTCCTTTGTTATCACAATATTTATGAAAACTTTTACAATCAAATCCATTTTCGCTTCCACGAACAAGTAATTTAAACTTATATAAATTTACGTTAGCCATAATAAATTCCATAAAATTCATATTCTCAATATATTTAATTAATTTAACTAGTAAACAGACTAAATTAAAATCAATGATCTTTGAACCTATATCAATATTATTGAACGAATAATTTTCTAAGATTTTAATGTAAACTTTATCATCAAAAAGATCTTTTAATGGTTTAATTTTTAGAAAGAAACTACAAGAATCAATTTCTATAAAATTAACGTATGGGATAAATTTTCGAATCAAAGTTTTACATGTTAATATATTATTGGCGGTCCACTTTGTAATATCTGAAGGTAGTTCATCAGTCTGACCAATAGCCCATTCTAAAAGTTTACCCCAGACTTCAATTGGTTTTAAAGAGTGATTTTTTTTAGAAAGAATGACAAGAAGATTTTCTTTTTTGATTGAAGTAAAATCACTTGCTTTGAAAATTAGTGAAGGATCTTGTTCAAAAGTGTCTTTATAAAATTGAGATAATTTCTTAAACTTGGAATGGTATTTTGCAACATTTTGAATGAGGATAAAATTTTTTTTCAATAATTCCTCATCCTTAAGAAGATATTTTTCAATAAAATTACATAAATCGCTAAAACACAACTCATCAGCTGTAATTAAAAATACGACGTTTATTATAATGGAATTATTTTCAAGTTCAAGTTCATCAAATATATATATACTTAAATTTAAAGATAAAAATTAGATTATAAAATAAAAAAAATAGCGTACATAATAATTTTTTTATACTTACTTGATAAGAATATCGAATATTTTCACTGCAGTATTTGGTTTTCTAAACTTGTAAATGTTATTTTCAAATTTTACTTGATCACTTAATAATTTATCACGAAAATAAGGGGAACAAAATTTTAATATAAAAGAATGTAAATAAAAAGTTCTAATTTCTGGCTCTTTTCCAACTAAAATTTCTGTATCATGGAGTTCACCAATTTCAAGAATTTTGCTGTATTCTGTACGTAATAATCTTGAAGACACCTTTAAAATAAATAAAATAAATTTAATTAAATAAGTAATTCATTAATTTCGACAAAAGCAAATCACTACTTGAAGAACTTACCGTTGAAATTTCTTTAGTCTTAGTAGAAAGATTAGCAGGCGTTTTACCAATTGAAAAAGACGACGACGGTCCTAAAAAAAAAAAAAAAGAAAAACATTTTTTTTTTTTTTAAATGTTGATTCAAGAAATAAAAATATTTTTTAAAAATATTACGAATCTTGACGCATAATACCCTTTACTTGACCCCATTCGACATCATAAGCTAAATTACCAACATATTCCTTTTGTGATCTCTGAGAAGCATTTATAGCTTCCAAAAATACAAAATGAAAATATAACGCATTTATTATATGATTATTACATATAATAAAAAAAGAAAAATATAAAATTAAAATATGGATAAATCTATTTGTAACATCATGTTACGTGTCTTATTTGTAACAACCTCAATTTTANCNAATNAAAATNNAAGATCAGTTGTGTAACTAAAACAAGAATTTTTTTAAAAAATTTCAAAAAACTGCTTATAACTTAAAATTTTATCTATGAAACTGTCTTTGTTACATTAAGTAAAAGTTTTCCAAATTAAATTTTACATGTAGAAATCTTATTTATAAAACATTTAAAATAATTTATTATTAAAAAAAATAAAAAAAAGTTGTTACAAATAAGACATATAACAGGATGTTACAAATACATTTTTTCTTAAAATATTATCGTCATATCGTCAATTCATAAAAAAAAAATTATACTTACGACAGTTGTTTTGATGGTAAGGCGAGCTGAAGCTAGGTCACGTGATTTCGAGAAATTTTTATATCTGGCGGATTTTAAATTTATAGACTAAAAATTATTTCATTAAACTTGAGCCTTGAAATAGGATCGACGTCAAAATTATGACGATCATGACCAACTATTGTTTGATGACCAATCAAAATTTTCTTAATTGATCATCATCACATGAGCTACCTGTGTCTTTAATTTGACGCATGTAACTCACATTTTTTTTAATGAAAGAAGTGGAGCCGATGGTGAGCCGAAATTGAGCCGAACAAGTCGCTCCCATCCCTAGCTGAAGCTACTAAGTTATAAAGAGCACTATTAATTGCTTGGCTCATTTTTTTTAATGACTATTATTATATGTTAAATCTGTAATTTTTTTTTTGTCAGTTTTGATATTAAAATAGAATTTAGCAGATTATTATATAATTTTTTTTATTCCCAAAATTGGGAAACAATAAATCACAAAATAACTGGAACATCAAAATTTCATTTGCTTCAAGAGATTTATAGTTTCAAATTAAATATATCTGATATCTTTGTTCTGGTTTTATGGAGATCTTAAACAACGAAACTGATTTACAACTTTATTACCGAGCTGTATAAAAGAAACATATACAATCCAAAAATACTTAAAAACATAGTCATCCTTTCAACTAACTAATAATAATGTTATTCCAAAACTGAAACGCAAATTTACCCTTTATAATCATTCCAAAGTGTTATAAAGAACTTTCAGTAGTTTCGAATCTACCTGTTGTGTGAAACAAACTTTGCTCAAACTTCTGTTTATCAATTTAGAGCCAATGAACCTCCATAATGTGATTATTTACAATATAATCACATTCTGTGATAAGTATATACGATATTATTATGTCACTCAATTAATATTCCTGCGCCTCGTGGCAAAATTGCATCACTTGTTGATCTAAATTACTTTGTATGGCAGTCATGAGAGGTTGCTATCCCCCTTTTTTTTATAACACTATTTATTTACCGATTTTCCCCTCATGAACAAAAATTCTTTTTTCCTTTTTTTTTTTTTTTTAAAAAAAAAAAAAATTTCAAACTATGGAAAGTAAATTTTTGACAGTATTATCACAGGATTATCTTAAATTATTGGAAACGGGAGAATACGCAGATGTTATAATAAATACTGGACAAGAACCTGAAATTAAAGAATTTCGAGTTCATTCGCTTGTATTACGATCTAGATCAACGTATTTTAGGGACACACTAGCAAGTGATTGGGTAAAAATTCAAGGAAATTTAATTATTTTCAAACAACTTGATATTTCTCCTGAAGTTTTCGATATCATTCTAAAGTAATATTATATACTTTATATGCTATTATAATTAATTTTTAACTCAAATAATTCTGTTTACAATTTTTTTCTATTTTTGTTTTTTTTCTATAGGTTTCTTTATGGAGGAACGATATGTCTTGCAGAACATGATGCAAGGATTATTCTTGAATTATTAATTTCAACTGATGAATTAGAACTTGATGAATTAACAGATTATATTCAAGAATATTTATTAAATAATTCATGGAGATTAATGTCACATTTCGTATTATTTCATAGGTTTGCAATGCAAAATGATGAAAGATTTCCAACAATAAGAAAATGTGTAATAGAATTAATAAAAGAAAATCCTGCGACAATATTTGATTCAAATGATTTTACTACAATGGATCAAGATGTATTAGTTTCTTTTTTTAAATGTCATAATTTTACTTCAATAAAACCGGGAGTATTATGGAGAAATATAGTGGAGTGGGGTGTAGCACATACACCAACTGTACCAATAAAATATATTGAATGGACTGATGAAGATTTTAAAGCATTAGGTGAAACTTTGAAACCTTTGATTCCTTTAATTAAATTTACTGAAATGGATACTGAAGAATTTCTTTCAGAGGTTAGACCTTGGAAAAAATCTTTAGATTATATTGATCCGGATTTTTATACGCAAACTCTCGAATATCGTCAAGTACCTCTTATTAATGTAACTTCTAAATTCTTGAATTTGTTTTTGGAAGTAAGAGATCGTAGAAGTATTAAAGAGATTGATTCTACTTTAATCACCCCTTCTGATGCCACTTTAATCGCAAATTGGATTCATGAAGTATCAATTAATGGTATTAACAATTTTCCTCAACAAATTTATCCACAATATGAATTTAAATTATTATTACGTGGTAGTAGGGATGGTTTCGCTTCAGAAGAATTTCACATTAGGTGTGATGAAAAAAGTCCAACGGTAACAATTTTAAGAGTTGAAAATACTGGAGAAATATTAGGAGGTTATAATCCGATTAATTGGCATTCAAATGTATTAGGAAATTATAGTCCAACAAATTCTTCATTCATTTTTTCTCTCGGTGATAAAGTATTTAATTATGAACCTATTTTATCAAAAGTTTCAAATTCTTCTAAAGCGATTTATCAAAGTGGATCTTATGGTCCTTGTTTTGGTGGTGGTTATTCTGATTTAAGATTATTTGGTTCTAATTTTAAAGATAATTGTGAATGTAGATGTGTTAAAACGAGTTATGAAAATAAAATTAGGGAAAGTGAAGATGAATTTTCTATTGATGAATATGAAGTTTTTCAAATTGTTCCAATTACTACTAATCCAAAAAAGAAAAAATGGTCTATTTTAGGTTCTTCTGTGGTATAAACATTCCAGATTTTATTTTATTTTATTATTTTGATGTATACTTATTATACAGTAATGTTTGTTAATTAATGTATTACTATAATTATTTTATAATAATATTATGTAATTATATATATATATATATATTTCAATAAATAATTTATTTTTATCAAAAAATAATAATAATTTAACATCAAAGAAAAAAAACAATAAATAACTAACGATTTCTATATTTTGTGATCGCAATGATGATTTTAAAAAAAAGTAGCGTAATCAACTAATCTTTGTCATAATTTTAAAGTCGAATATTCATTCACCTTACATGAAATGACAAAATTAATAATATTGCATTACTATATTATTCATCATCATCATCTATTAAAAAAGAAAATTTTAATATAAAAATAAAAAGAAGTTTTAATGAATATATGAAATTTTTACCTTCAGTTGCATTTCGTGGTTCTTGTAAATTTTCAAATTTATAAACTTTGCTAGTTGAATAAGCAACTAATAATAATGAAATTAATTTTAAAATTGGAAAATTTAATATAATGCAACAGATATGGTCAAAACTTACCATCAGATGCATTTTGTGATCCTGGTAATGATTGAGGGGAATTATTTTTTCTCAAATTTTCAATCTTATCAAAAAGGACATCTATCGTAGGCCTTTCTAATGGATTGGTATTCCAGCATTGCTCCATTAAACTTTTAAATTCTAAGGGGGTTCCTGATAATATTTTTGGTCTTGTACCATTAATTATATTCATTGCAAGATTATAATCATGTTCAAAATTCATGAATGGTGGTTGTCCAGATAAAATTTCCCATATGATCATACCAATACTATAAATATCAGACGCAAAAGTGTGTTCTTTTCCAGAAATAACTTCAGGTGCTATATAAGGAAGATTTCCATATATACTACTTGACGGATTATCAGCAGGACCACAAAATTCAAAATCACTAATAACAAAACTCTGATTATTATTTGAATATAATATATTTCCAGAATGCAAATTTCTATGAATTGCGTTCTCTTTATGAATTCTATAAAGAGAAGTAATCATGCTAAAAATTATTGTAATTCTTTCTTCCCATGTCAGTTGAGCGTGATTTTGTTGTAAATAATCTCTTAAAGTTGTATCCATTTTATTAATTACAAGCATATAATTTTCATCTGATGGATCTTGAGTTATACCATAACATCTAACAACTTCCGACCCTTTGTTACTTATTGTCATATGTGCTTTAGCCTATAAACAAGATTTATCATTTAATTAATAATTAATAGAATATAGTTTTTTTAAACAAATTTAAATATATATACCTCCCAACTTCTATTGACATCTTTAATATTTCCTAACTTTTTAAGTACTACACTTTGCCTACCGAATCTTTTTAATTTTTGTTCTTTAGAATCCCATTCGTGATAACATCCATAAATCCAATATGCTGTATAAATTTTAGAACCTTTGCCCTGGGTTATATTTTGTAAATTATTGTATGGGATCCATTCAACTATTTTACAAGGAGATAATGTCTCTGTTTGACATTGTTGTATTAGATTATCAATTTCATCATTTCCCGAAGTCCAATTTGAAAAATTCGCTCTTAAATAATTTCGAACGCAATATTCACAATATAATGTAGCTAAACATTCTAATTGACAATTTTCGCAAATTCTTTTTTTCCCTGTATTAAAAATAATTTTATTATTATCATAATTTTCATTTAAAATATTTATTGCTTTTGTTATTTCATCCTTTGTAAGAGATTTATCTTCAAGAAGGGTTTTCTTCGTAAATTCAAACCGTTTATTTAAATCATCGTGTACGTTATTATCTACTAATGCGTAGGCTCTGTTAATGGCAGCATAAATAATTTCTATACGAATCGAACTCATGATGAAAAAAAAGGGTTATTTATTATGATAATTTTTTAACGAGAAATATTTTGAAAAAAAAATTATTTCTTTCTTTTCAAGTGAAATTTTAAACCTTTTAAAAATTATGATAACTCCGATAACTCCGATTACCTAAATATGACTTTAAAGTAAATAAATAGAGGAATTTTATTAAACTCCGGATCTAGAATTCTCGTACTTAGAACTCCGGTGCATACAATGGTATATAAATGACATCCGCATATGGATATTTTTACTTCACAATATTTCCCATATTTTCTATTGAAAAAAGAAAATAATTAAATAAATCAATAGATGAATACATTTAATATTGTTTTTTTACTAATTCTATTATTTATTTATAGTTACGTCATTTTTTTTTAACGTCACGACAATAACGTCACATGGCTTCTAAGTGAAAATTATGCTTTCAAAATTTCAAAATTTACTTAATACCAAAAAGGAAACGCAGGATTGCGCGAAAAACTAAATGTCTAATATTAATATGGAGGATAATAATAATATAGAATTGATCCTATTAATATAATTGATGAGGGTTTAAATTCTAAATTAATAATAAAAGATAATACTAGAATAATATTAATTCTCAAGAATATTTTTGAGATTTAATCTTTGAAAGAAATCAATAGGCCAAAATTTTTCAATATTAATATATGGAATATATGAATATATCAAGAAGTATTCTTTGATCGATTGTGATAAAATCGACTGCTTTAAAGATTAAATTTGAATCTTCTGATAAGTAATATTGTAGAATTGTAATAACTTTGTGAAATGGCCACGTTCTTAAACCAAGCATATACTGTATCTTATTGTTAGTCACGTGGATCTAAAGAATAAAAAGTACCTATTTTATCTATTTTATTTCTTATATAACGCATCTTTAAACTCTTTATTAATCTCTATATACATTTTTCCCTTCTAAAGACTAGAAATTCTTTTAAACTTCCCCTTTATCTTCCTTATAGCTTATACTGTATATGAATATCAAATTGAAATGAATATACTCACTATAGCCGAAAAAAAGTTATATTTCAAAGTTCGTTTTTTGAGAAGAAAATTGTACATAAATCATTTATACGTAATTCATCAGCCGCAATTAAGAGTGATATATTGGATCTAGACACCTAGTATTATATTGATGAATATATTTAATATCTTCTTAACTTGATAAGAAAATCAAATCATTATTTTAATCACAAAAGAATGTAGTCGAAATATTTTTGTATCTGGTTCTTCTAATTAATATTTCTGTATAGAGAATTCACCAGATTCAATTATACCATTATATTTATTCTTTGATAAAAATTTTAATAATTCGTTATTCATTAATTCAGAAGATAAATTCCAAATGATATCAGATCGATGATTTACCTAATATAAAACGGGAATTCACAAATAAATATAATAATAAAAAAGTTTTTTATACCAAAAAATAAAGGTGAATCGGTGTATGATATTTCTATAAATTTCCATTACCACATACCTCTGTATCTTCAAAAGTTTAAAACACAATACTAACCCGAAAAGAATCTCTTGCATGCTGAATTTTTAGTCACGTGTGTATTATGATTTGTATCACCAATCACTTTTGCTAAAAAAAAATTTTTTAAATTTCTTTCCAAGTATCTTTTCGTCTGAAGAATTTGGTAACTGGTAATACTTATATTAAAGAATTTTCTTATATAACGCGTAAAACTTCTTAAACTTTGAAAAACATCGCGAAAATTTCATTCTCAAATACGATATACAAAACAAATCTGACCAATAAAACTCATAAATCCTAATTACTGCCCGTGTCACGCTATTTAATTCCAAAAAAAGCATATTTGTCATCATTAATTCTATTGAACTATAAATATTTAGAACTGATCTTTCATAACTTTACGTTTGTCAACGAACAATATTTTTAAAGTCTTTTTTCACTAAACTTTAGCAAATATGTCAGATTCCGATTATAATCCAGACGAAGAATATACTGTAAAAACTACAAAAACGCGTAAACCAAAGGTTTCTTCATATTTGTCAGATTCTGATTATTCTCCAGAGGAAGTGTACACCGTAAAACCTACAAAAACGCGTAATACAATCAAACAAACGACCTTTAAAAGTTCTTCAAGTGTATTAAACTCTGACAATTCTCTAGGCAAGGAGAATCGTAACGTAAAAGCTACAGGAACGCGTAAACAAATCACCTCAAATGAATATTCTGACTTTTCTCCAGAAGAAGAAAATACAGTAAAAGCGCGTAAACCAACTAAATCAACGGTTAAAGATTCCTCAAGTGTATTAGTTTCTGACTCTTTTTCAGACGGAGAGGAATATACCATAAAAGCTACGAAAACCCGTAAGCCAACTGTTAAAAAAACTCTTCAAAGTAAAGCTTCTACGGCTTCAAATAGAGCTGCTTCTAGAAAAATCACCTTTAATGAAGCCTCCTCTAGTAATACTACTTCAACCATCTCTTCTCACGACAAAGTTTTGAATGAAGCTTCTAATCAAATAGAAAAACCTGTAGAAGATTTTTCAGTACTAATTTCTGATCATTCTTCAGATGAAGAGAAATATACCGTAAAAGCTACGAAAACCCGTAAGCCAACTGTTAAAAAATCTCTCCAAAGTAAAGCTTCTACGACTTCAAATAGAGCTGCTTCTAGAAAAATCACCTTTAATGAAGCCTCCTCTAGTAATACTACTTCAACCATCTCTTCTCACGACAAAGTTTTGAATGAAGCTTCTAATCAAATAGAAAAACCTGTAGAAGATTTTTCAATACTAATTTCTGATCATTCTTCAGATGAAGAGAAATATACCGTAAAAGCTACGAAAACCCGTAAACCAACTGTTAAAAAAACTCTCCAGAATAAAGCTTCTACAATTTCCTCAAATCAAGCTTCTTCTAGCAAAGTAGCTTCTAGTGACGTCAATTTAACTACCCCTCCTTCTGGTAAGGCCACGAAACTTCTAACCAAACAAAAAAACCTGTAGAAGGTTCCTCAATACTAATTTCTGATCATTCTTCAGATGAAGAGAAATATACCGTAAAAGCTACGAAAACCCGTAAACAAACTGTTAAAAAAACTCTCCAGAGAAAACCTTCTACGATTTCCTCAAATATAGCTTCTTCTGGAAAAGGCGCTTCTAATGAAGGCTCTTCTAGTGACGTCGCTCCAACTATCTCTCCTTCTGATAAACCTTCGGATGAAGCTTCAACTCGATCGAAAAAACCTGTAGAAGAAGTTTACCAAAAGAAAACACAACTTGAACATATTTTGTTAAGACCTGATACTTATGTTGGGTCAGTTCAAGCGTCAACTGAAAAACTATGGGTTTACGATTCGGATAAACGAATCATGGTCTACAGAGAACTTACTTATGTTCCAGGCTTATATAAAATAATAGACGAGATCTTGGTAAACGCGGCCGACAACAAGATTCGTGACCCTTCTATGGATACCATAAAAGTAACTATCGATGCAAAAGCTGGCGAGATTTCTATATGGAATAATGGTAACGGAATACCGATCGAAATTCACAAAGAGGAAAATGTTTGGGTACCAGAACTTATATTTGGACATCTTTTAACATCTTCTAATTATAATGATAATGAAAAGAAAGTTACTGGTGGTCGAAATGGTTATGGCGCCAAATTGGCTAATATCTTTAGTACAGAATTTATTATTGAAACTGCTGATAGTTCCAGCAGTAAAAAATATCGTCAAGTATTCAAGAATAATATGACAGTAACAGATCCTCCCAAGATCACGTCTTACTCAAAAAAGGAGGAATATACGATGGTCACTTTTAAGCCTGATTTTCAAAAATTTAACATGTCTAATGAGCTTGATGACGATATTGTAGCGCTCTTGAAGAAACGTGTGTATGATTTAGCTGGATGTGTAAAAAATGTTAAAGTCTTCTTGAATGGGGAAAGAGTGAAAATAAAGGATTTTAAAGAATATACCCTTATGTATTTGAGTGGAACTGATGACAATATTGATTTACGATCATCAATTATTTACGAACAAGTTAATCCAAGGTGGGAAATTGCCTTTGTTCCATCTTTTGAAGGATCATTTCAGCATATTAGCTTCGTCAATAGTATTTGCACATCTAAGGGAGGTACTCATGTCAATCACGTTGCAGACCAAATTATAGAGAAATTAATGGCAGTAGTTACGAAGAAGGCTAAGGACGTAAAGAGTATTAAAAAAAATCAAATCAAAAATCATATGTGGCTATTTATCAATTGTCTAATCGAAAACCCGAGTTTCGATTCTCAAACAAAAGAAAATTTAACATTGAAAGTTTCATCATTTGGTTCAAAATGTAATCCAAGCGAAACATACTTTAATAAATTACTTAAAAGCAGCGTGATTGAAAGTATATTGGAAGATGTCAAACACAAACAAAGCAAGGAACTAAAGAAAACAGACGGGAAAAAGACAGGTAGAATCGCCGGTATTGCAAAATTGGATGATGCAAATAATGCCGGCGGTAGAAAAGGACATGAATGCACTCTAATTCTTACTGAAGGTGATTCTGCAAAGGCTTTGGCAGTTGCTGGATTTTCCGTAGTTGGTCGCGACAATTATGGAGTTTTCCCGCTTCGCGGTAAACTATTGAATGTGAGAGATGGTACACATTCTCAGATTATGAATAATGCAGAAATACAATACATAAAGCAAATTCTTGGATTAAAACAAGGCAAAGAATATTCTTCAACAGGCGAATTACGTTATGGGCATCTTATGATAATGACTGATCAAGATCATGATGGAAGCCATATAAAAGGATTGATTATCAATTTCTTGGATTATTTCTTCCCGTCATTGCTTAAAATTCCAGGTTTTTTGATGGAATTCATAACGCCTATTGTAAAATGTACAAGAGGTAATACCAAAAGATCGTTCTTTACTATGCCGGAATTCGAGAGTTGGTTGGAAAACAATGATAATGGTAAAGGTTGGAAAATCAAGTACTATAAAGGACTTGGTACGAGTACTTCTGAAGAAGCTAAAGAATACTTTAAAGATTTAAGAACACATAAAAAACCATTTAGAGAGATTCAACAAGATGAACACGAATTGATCGATATGGCTTTCAATAAAAAGAAAGCCGATGATCGAAAAGAATGGTTAAGAAATTATGAACCTGGAACCTACATGAATCATAATGTTAATAAAATCACGATAACTGATTTTATCAACAAAGAGTTGATATTGTTCAGCCGAGCCGATAATGAAAGATCTATACCGAATGTACTTGATGGTTTTAAACCTGGTCAAAGAAAAGTTCTTTATACTTGCATTAAGAATAAGTATAAGAATGAAGTAAAAGTCTCGTCATTAGCGGGTGCAGTTTTATCTGAGGCAGCATATCATCACGGTGATTCCAGTCTTCAAGGTACTATTATTGCAATGGCTCATGACTTTGTTGGTTCTAACAACATCAACGTTCTACATGGAGTAGGTCAATTTGGTACAAGACTTCAAGTAGGTTATCAGTTATTTGTTTAATAATATATTTCTTAATTAAGATCGAGTATTGATCTTTTCTCATTATTATAACAGGGTGGTAAAGATGCAGCTAGCGCACGTTACATTAGTGTTGCAGTCCCCAGATTGACTAGGTTAATATTCCACCCTCAAGATGACGTATTACTTAATTATTGTAATGATGATGGTCAGATTGTTGAACCTGAATGGTATTTACCAATTATACCAATGATACTCGTCAACGGTACAGAGGGTATCGGAACTGGTTAGTTTACAATTTTTTCCACATAAAAATATGATAAATTTGATTAATGTAACATTTATATTTAATTTAATATTAGGTTGGAGTACAAATATTCCGAATTATAATCCACGGGATATTGTCAATAATTTGAGACTAATAATTGATGGCAAAGAACCGCTTCCTATGCATCCTTGGTACCGTGGTTTTAATGGAGATATTGAACAAATAAGCAAAGATAAATATAAAGTTTGTGGTATCATCGAGCCATTAGATGATCAAGAAGTTAGGATTAGGGAATTACCAATTCGTGTTTGGACGCAAAATTATAAAGAACAACTGGAACAATGGATTGCTGGAACGGAGAAAGTACCCTCCTGGATAATTGTATGTTTATATATAATTCTTTATTTAATACCCAGTTAAACATTTTTTATTAATTATACATAATAATTTATTTATAGGGATATAATGAAAATCACACGACAACTAACGTCGATTTTACAATTACATTAACCGAAGAGAAATTACATAAGGCTATAGAAGAAGGACTCGAAAAGAAATTCAAACTAAATACTACCATAAACACCACAAACATGGTGTGTTTTGACGGGAAAGGAAGAATCAAGAAATATAGCTCAGCCGAAGAGATCCTTATGGAATTCTATGATTATAGACTTGAATATTATTATAAAAGAAAGGATCATATGCTAAAAGTACTAGAACTCGAAGTCAGACAACTCAGAAATAAAGCTAGATTTATTCAAATGAAAATAGATCATGATCTCGAATATGAAGGACTTCGTAAAGCAGAAATCATTAAATTACTTGAGTCTGAAGGTTTTGAAAGATTCAGAAATGTTAAAGAAGAGAAAAGTGATGAGGAGGAATTTGGTAATGGTGATGGATATAACTATTTAATGAATACTAAATCTTGGAGTTTTTGTAAGGAAGAAGCACAAAAACTCATCAATAAAAAAGCAGAAAAAGAAAAAGAACTTACTATACTTCGAAAGAAAACTCCACAAGAAATTTGGAAAGAAGATCTAGATATGTTCTTGGAAGAATGGGATGTAAGTTATCAAAATTTAATTATAAATTAATTCGATACTAATCATTCATATAATATAATTATATTTTTTTTTTATTTCAAAAAAAAAAAAAAAAAAATTTAGGAACTATTAAAAAATGAAAAATATTTATCGAAAGAAAAACAAATCAGATGAAAATATAGTCGATCTACTCAATGAAAATACTTGTTCCATATGTGATATCATAAATGTCTACTGACTAGAAAATTGGGATTCAATTCATCAATTTCATCAATTGTAAAACAAATCGGATCTTTTTTTTAATAAAGTGGTTTAAAATTAGTCCATAAGAAATTAACTGGTTCGTTACTTGTTCGATTACTTTTGTTATCTTTTAATCTTTCGTGATTTATTAAAATAAAACAAAATCTATATAATATATCTTTTAAATTAAAATTTATAATTATATAATTGGTTTCCAAATTATGCATAGAAAAAAAAAAATTATAATTATATTTTTTAATGACATGATCAAACTTTATTTTAAAATATCAAAAAAATCCTGATTTTTTTTTATCTTTAAGCCATTTTTTAAGCCATTAAACATTAAAGTAAATGAACATGATAATCAAGAATGAAACGGTTACGTTTAAACCTTAATTTTCAAAAACTCTTACGATAAAAGAAATCATTCATTAAAATCATTATCAAATCAAATAATAAAAAAACGAGTTTCAAACAAAACAAAGTACATCCAAACCAGCCAACATACAACTTTTGACAATCAAAACAAATAATTAATATTAATGATTTTATAAATAAATTATTTTTAAAATAAATCATCTAAGCAACTTGTGTTAATGCTTTAATGTTTACATGTTTCAAAAAAAAAAATAAAATAAAAAAATGGTCAAATCTCAAAGCGCATTCAAGCATCCGAGCATGTGAACTTTAACAAGTTTTATACAAGAAAAAATTTTTTTTTGGGATAAATAAAACTGTAATTCGCTCGTCGTTTGCATAAAAGAAAAAAAAAATAAAAAAAAAGATTTACAAGTTTGGTATAGATTTTCTGGAATAACTGGAAATAAAAAAAAGAAAGAGAGAAATAAACGGGGTTGAAGTTTTTTTATCCCCCCATTTTTTTTTAAAGTTGGATTTTTCTCCACGATTAGCACAGTGTTAGCACGTGATAAATCAAGGACTTTCTTAAACAAATTCCTGTTATGATCCTGCAAGTCTGATTAGCCGCTTAAAAATCAAAGTTTTTTTACGCCAATTTTAGTAATACCTGCTGATTGAATGTATGTTTGCATCAAAATAAGAAATATGTAAAATAAGTATAAGTAAAAAAAAAAAAAAAAAAGTATGTAGTAGTATAAAAATTATTATTAATCAATCGAACAAACTTTTAAAAAAGTATAAATTAAATGTCTCCGCAAAAATTTATTTAAATTTATTCGGAAATCAGTGCGGTGTTAAGCGAAACCCACGACGCTTCGGCTAAAGAACGCTTTATGCATAAAACGTTGAATATAATCAACATATATAAGGAAGATGTGCAGAATGCAATGTAACACTAAATACTGGTAAGTAATTTTTGCCGTTAAGGGTTGTAATCCACGAGATTTATATCGGAATACTAATCTTATTACAGTATCTTTTTCAATTCGTAATAAGCTGTCATCGTGTAACTTATTGCGGAAAATGGTTTAATTATAATATACTTGTATTCTGTCAGCTTTGGTGTTTGTGTAATTTCGTTGGATGTTGGTTCAACCACAAAAAAAAAAAAATTTTCCCTTCTTTTTTTTTTATACAATTTTAATTTTGTACAGTACATAATATACACCCTACATTCTCCCCAAACCAACCTCCCCCCAAAAAAATATTTCTCCTATTTAAAAACCTTCAAAGTTTTTATCGAAACGTTACACTTCTTGTGCATCACCAAAAATTAATTTATAAGTTTAATAGTAAAAAACTAACTCGCACAGAAATACTTTTTCCATTTTTTTTTTTCTTTTTGAAAAAGA